>JAURVB010005728.1:0-28640 GCA_033002965.1 Piper betle
GTTATTGGAATTTTGTTGCATTAACTTTTTTGTTTATAAATGGACCTCAGTGAGAGCATTTATAATCATCTGATTAAATTAAACAGTGAATGTACTAAACAATGAAAATTTTGTTTTTGAGGACATAATGGTTGCCTTGATTACTTGTACTTATGTTTCTATCGGTGTAAAAAAATATGTTTTCAAGTCAAAAATATTTGTGAGTGGAGTCGAGGAGGCCAGAATTGCATCTGTCAGCAAAGAACAAATCTAGACTTGTACATACGAGCATCAGGTAAGAGTTAAGCCTTTGAAAGTACTTTGACTTAATTAAAGAATGTTTATTGTGACTATTTTAGTTGATTATATTCTTAGTTTTTATAAATTTTGTATTTTTTAAGAATGGACAATCTTGAAGATAAAGGAAATGACGAAGAAGAATTAGGCCAACATATTACAACATTTTATCCTATTGTAGAAGATGAGTTCAAACCGAAGGTTGGAATGCAATTTGATTGTTTGCACGATGCACTCAACTTCTACACTAGTTATTCAAAAATGGCCGGATTTGGTGTACGTAAACATAGTACAAATTATCATAAGAGAACAAAAGAGTTATGTTCTCAAGTGTTTGTGTGTTCTAAAGAAGGACATTCAAAAGAAGATGAGTGTAAAATACAGATTGGATATGAAGATGATAACAATAATGATGGTATGAGTACGAGCAAATGAAAGAGAGAAATACCCCACAAAGGAAAAAGAGAACTTATCCTATCATTAGAGAAGATTGTCAAGCACGCATCAGGGTAACTAAAAATAAAGAGGGCACATGGAAGGTCATGCATTTTGAAGAAGGACATAGTCATGCACTCCTTACACCATCAAAAACTCATTTTCTCAGGTCACATAGGCATGTTACAAGTGTGCACCGAAATTTGATTGACACATTTGCAGAGGCTAACATAAAAACTTCTCAACTAATGTCTGTGCTAGAAATTGAAGCAGGTGGGGCTGAAAATATTGGTTGTACAGAGATAGATATTAGAAATGCCCAGACAAAAAATAAAGAAGAGATAAAGGAAATTGATGCCCAATTATTGATGGAACATTTCGAGGAAATGAAAGAGATGAATGACTCATTTTTTTATTGCTATGAAGTTGATGATGATGGTAGATTGAAGCATTGTTTTTGGGCAGATGGAATTGCAAGAAAAAATTATCAGCTTTTCTCAGATGTGATGATTTTTGATACAACATATGATACAAATAAATATGCACTTGTTTTTGCACCATTCACTGGAGTAAACCATCACAGGCAAACTATTACATTTGGATGTGTTTTTTGTGTAATGAGAAGACTGAGTCTTTTGTGTGGCTTTTTGAAACATTTTTGAAATGCATGGATGGAAAGCATCCCGGGGCAATTGTTACTGATCAAGATCTTGCAATGGATAAAGCAATTAAATTGATATTTCCTTCAACATATCATCGTCTTTGCATTTGGCATATCCTTAAGAAGGAAACTGAAAAATTAGGTGCAATTGCTCACAAAAGGGAGTTTTATGAGCCATTCCATAGTTTAATTTATGGTGCAGAAAACAAAGAAGAATTTGAATCACAATGGAGTGAAATAATGAAAGACAATTGCTTGGAGGAAAATGAGTGGTTAAAATCCATATATGCAATTCGTCAAGCGTGGGTGCCTGTGTATAGTAAAGGTATATTTTTGGCTGGTATAAGAAGTTCGCAACGAAGTGAATCTCAAAACTCATTTTATTCAAGGTATGTCAACAAAAAAATAGCCTTATTGAGTTTATACATAGATTTGAGAGAGCTATCAAAAGACAGAGATTGAACGAGGCAAAAGAATCTTATGAAAACTCATATAAAAGCCCCAAATTGGTCACTCCATTCAAGATGGAATGTAAGATGGCAAAGGTTTATACTCGAAAAATGTTTTATAAGTTTCAAGAAGAACTACAATACAGTTTGGTTTGTTGCTCATCTCATAAGAAATTAGATGGGGAGGATGTTGAACAGTATGATGTAACATGTTGTAGAAATAATAAAGAGTTGGTTGCACGTGTTACTTACATAGGAGTTGACAGTAGATGCACATGTAGTTGTAAACTTTTGGAAAGTGAAGGTATTCCATGTAGGCATTTGCTGTATGTACTGAGATTGAATGAGGGTGATATTTTTCCTCAACTCTATGTCATGAAGAGATGGACAATTGAAATAGCAAAGGAAGTTGTTTTTGATGGTGATGGAGTGGAACTTCGTGGTGATTGCAACAAAACTTTATTCTCTAATTGGGGAGAATTGCACTGTATATTCAATCGATGGGCCAAAAAGGCATATTCATCATCTGAGAAATTTGAACTCGCCAAGCAAAAACTTTTGGAGATAGAGAAATTGGTAGAAGATGTGGTAGATGATCCACATCATGGAATACAAGTACATCATGGAATACAAGTACATCCACTGGCACAATCAAAGACAAAAGGAAGTGGTAAAAGGTGGAAGAGTGGTAAAGAACTTGCAATGGAGCATATGGTAAAAGATAGGCTATGCCATGGTTGCAACAAATGGGGAGTTGGGCATGATAAGCGCACTTGCCCTGCAATTGTAGCACATCGGTAATGTTGCCTAACACAAACCTTGTTTTGATCTTTGTTATATATAATTTATGTGATTATTTTCCATGTTTTATTTTTAAATATATAGGCAAAAAAATGTTCCATCTGAAAGTGGAGTCGTGGAGTCTATTCAGGGGCGTCGGTGCAGTGATGGCGAATCTCAAAGCAGTGATGGAGAACGACTATGATAGCTACGAATCTGGAAGGACTATATAATCTTAGTGATTTGTAACTTGTTTCCATGATTTGTTATTGGCTTTAATCAAACTTGACAAATTTGTAACTTGTAAGTTATTCGCGGGCATGATCTTTCATGGTTTGTACTTGTATTCATCATGTGGAAGAAAATTAAATGAGATGGCTCTCATGTGTTTTGGCTCTGATGTGTTTCCGAATTCATCAACATAATTTAAATGTTATCAGAATATATAAGAGTATGCCATTTTTTTAATATATAGTTGACTGCAAAATTAATTTTAAAACCGTTTACCGAGTTAGGACGCATTATTTATTAATTTTGGGTCGGGACCGAGTCAAGTTTTTATTGACTACGAGTTAGGACAGAGTCAATTTTATTGACTTGACTCGAGTCGAGACCGAAGTCAAGTTTTGTACTGACTCGAGTCAGGACCGAGTCAATTTTTTACTGACTCGAGTCGAGACCGAGTCAATTTTTTATTGACTCGAGTCGGGCCCGAGTCAAGTTTTTACTTACTCAAGTTGAGACAGAGTCAATTTTTTATTGACTCGAGTTGGGACCAGAGTCAATTTTTTATTGATTCGAGTTGGGCCTGACTCCGGCAGCGACGAGCGGTGGCGGGAGGTGGTGGTGGCAGGGGTCGGCGGCTGGGGGCAGGCCTGGGTTTCTCAACTCAGAAGGGGAGGAATTTGTGTGAAACATCCACCTTTGTTGAGTTTTTCAACATGGTCGATGGTTCCGAAGTTTGTTGGAATTTACTATTAACGTTGGTTGCACGTCAACATACTCATACGTCAATCATACTTTAAGGTGTATATTTTTTTATACTAGGTTACTAGATTTCTAGTTTGATTTAGTGGTCATGGGTTGCCATGTTGGCTGATGTACCAATACTTATAGGTATGCGTATGTGTGCTTTCCTAAATGATCCTAACTAGAATGAGTAATGTTACCGTCGACTAGATTCTGGTACATGTATATGTTTATGTATGAAAGAGACATGTGACCGTCGACTAGATTCCGGTACATGTATACGTTTAAGTATGATATGAAAATGTTGCCGTCGACTAGATTTTGGTACATGTATATGCTTAAGTATGATATAAGAATGTTACCGTCGACTAGATTCTAGTACATGTATATGTTTATGTATGATACGAGCATGTTACCATCGACTAGATTCTGGTACATGTATATGTTTATGTATGATACAGACATGTTACCGTCTACTAGATTTTGGTACATGTATATTTTTATGACACATTGTATGCTTTGTTGAGTTGCCTGGGGTGCACGTGGTGCCATTATGTTTTTGGCACAGTATGTATGATTATTGTAAGTATGATTTTAGTTGGCAGTTGAGTGGTCCGGCCTATGTTTTTGTAATTTCACTTCTGTGAAATTTGTATGATAGTAGTTAAATTATTAACTTTATGAATTTTTAACATCGACGACTTTGATCTGTCACTAGACCAAAAAAAATTGGGATGTTACAAAAACCCACTTGAAGACTGTGTGTTAAGGCATGATGTCTAGCATCCGATGATGCTTCTGTGTTTATCTTTTCCTTATGTGGAATAGGTAACCACGACCCAATGTTTACATTATCACACTAATCAGGTTATCTAATCCAATCACTCAAACTAAGAATAAAAACTGGTGCATGACACAACATCTAACCTCTTAGCTGCATTGAGGGTATTATTACCTTCATGTAGCTCAAAGTGATTATCACATTTTTTTAAAGTCGCCCTTTTAATCACAAGGGAGATTCTGCCTCTGTTGTGGCTCAGAGTGCTCATATAGGAGATTTAAATGCAAGATTCGTCTTCTGTAGGGGTATGAACTTTGCACACATTCTATGAAATCAAACATGAAATTCATCTTAAGCCTCTTAGAAGGTTGAGATCTATTTCTTTAAAATCTATACGCGACATTCCAATGAGTAACTTCCAATTTATGATATAATGATTCAGTATTTGGGTGTCATAGTTAAAATTAAAATATAATATAATATATAATAATAATAATAATAATAATAATAATAGAAAGTACAGTATATAAATAAGAAGCTGATAAATATTTTTCTTTTTAGACATGAATATAACCTATTTTAAATATATTAATTTAAAAGTAATTTGAAAGTAATTTTTCTTATGATTACTTTAATAATTAAGATGAAAAGGTTAAAAATATTCTATTGATTTAAAAATTTATAAGTACCTTAATTATTTATTTTTATATTTATCAACAAGAATTTTAGAGGTATTTACAATTAAAGGGTCATATTGAACCCTATTCATGATTCAAGGGTGGTTAGGACCAATTTCATGACTCAAGGGCGTTTCTTTCTTAGTGTCTTAATTACCCTTATACTTGGGTTGAGTTGAATAATGAAATCATTTTTTTTATGTTAGGCAGTGGATACAACCACTGTGGCCAAGGGTGGCCGGATCTAACCACCCTCAACAAGCGATGGTCAAATCACAACATATACCACCTAATAATCTAGTGTAGTGATCGGTATAATATTTAAAACTATTGGTTAGTTTAAGATAAACATATAGTGCAAGTGGAATCAAATTTGTAATCTTGGCAAGGGTTTTATGTTGTCAAGGAGTTGTGTGACTCAAATTGGTCAAAATGGTTAAAAGACGCTAGCAGTGGCAGACAGTAAAAAAAGTAGTAAACAATACGGTAATAGTTAATAATTGAAAAATTAGTGAATAGTAATGATAAAGACCTTCGATTCACTAAAACTGGACTACTTGCACCCCTATAGGAGACCTTTAAAAAAATTTGTTTTACCTACTCTTATTACTAAAAAATATTAGAAGTCACACTATGATAAAATGTAGAAGATTCGGCCAATCAAAATATAACAAACTATAAAACAAAAATTCAATCAAATTATTATACTTTATATTTTCATTCAATTAGAGTCTATCTATAAAATTTGAATCTTGCTGAACCTTATTTTGGTGTGGCAACAACTTCAATCTCTCTAAGTGCATGCATAGACGATCAAGATACCCAGTCAAGAATTCATATTTGAAGATTCAAAGGAAGTGACGAAGTGTGAAGGACTTCGGTTACACCTCGGTCAAGACTTAAGAAACTGAAGACATGGGGTGCAGGCCAAAGAAGAAGAGGATTCAACCCTACTATTGACCTTTGGTCAGCGGTTTGGCAGCCAAAGGCCTAGTTTTGGTGAGAAGCCGTGAAGCATCAGATTTTTGCAGGCCTTTGATTGCGGGTTCAGGAAATGAAGTGAAAGAAGAATCCCAAGGGATGATGTCACAAAAGGAAATTGAAGTTGAGGAAACTTCGACTGAGCTTAGGTCACGAGTTTGACAGTTGGAACTAGTTTTAAGTGAATAATTAGCAGATGTTCAGTCAATCATTTGACAACTGATCATTATAGAAAAATTGCTAAAACTAACAGTTGGAAAAAGTAAATGAGGGGCATTTAAACCTCAACGACTGCTAGTTTTGAAGAGGTGGTTGAAATTTATAAATAGGGCCTTAGAGAATGTGTTTGAATATCTCTTGTTATGTTATCTTGTTGAACCTTAGACTCTCTTGGTTAAATTTAGGAAGCTCAAGTTTGTGTTAGAATTGACTTTACCTATTAGCTTATATTCCTAGGCTTTGTTGTGTAATCCAAAGAGACACTCTTGTATATGAGGCATGGTCAAGTGTGTTTGAGCTAATTGTAAACTCCCTAGGTATGAAGAGTGTGTGTAAGCATCTTTTCTAGAGAAGGAGGGTGCTTGGATTGGAGACTCTTATGGCTCAAGGTTTGAGCTTGTAAAGGGAGGTGTAGCTTCAAGTTGGTTGCTCCAAGGGTGTTTGGAGCTGGTCAACTAGGATGCTTGGCCTTTGCATTGAAAAATGAAGGCTTATTAGAGGCTCCTAGGGTGTTAGGAGTGCAAACTTTCTTGACACTTGATGGGTGCTTGTGAAGGAGACCTAGCTTGTTCCTTGTAGGTGTACAAGTTGGTTGTGTAAAGTCTAGGTGCTCCTTCAGAATAAAGAAATTATTAGAACAAACATTTAGTATAGACTTTATATGATGGAATAATTATAGATAAATAACTTTAGAGTAAAAATGTGGAAGAAATTTACAACACGTAAAGCCAAATTCCACATGTGATAAACAATTCCAAATTGAACTTGAAATAAATACTTAATTCAAGTGAGGTGATTATTTGAAACAGAACTTAAATTAGTAATTCCAAAACTCGAGACAAATATATCAAACCAAAGGTATTGGATAAGGAATAAAAAATAGTATTTAAACAAATAAGAACACAAACAATTTTTAAGTGCTTCACAAATCTATCACACTCTTCTATCATTTCTAACTAAGAAAGAATAGGGTTTCACTAGTTCCCTTGAATGTATACTTCTTCCTTTTGATGTTGGAGAGGGAGTCCACTTACAAGCACAAGCTTCTTCCTTTTTATGTTATAGAGGGCACTCCACTTATAGCAACAAACTTTTTCAATGAAGCCAACACACTTCAAGCACACTTTCTTGAACAACTATAACGTGAATGAAAATAGTCTATTACAAGAGTAAAATAATATAAAAGATTGGTATGCCTGTCTTGATTCTTTCTTCAAGTGTTCCAAGCTTATTTGTGAGATCTCTCAGCTTAATCCTATATTTAATACCTACTTGGATAAGATCCGGTTTATTAATAGGAATGAATTATAGATCTTTAACTTCGGTTAACCACTTTTTGAAGAGATGACTTAGGCCAATTAGTTTACACTTTGGGTTGGATCATTGCACTATTTATAGAGGAAATAAGCTTCATATTCCTCAGGCAATGTTTCAAAGATAAAGGAGGAAGAAAACTTCAAGACAACGGTAAAAAGAAGAATCTGTCCGCCATTGATTAGTTTCCGATCTTGCCTTCGATCATATTTCCAAAGACAATCAATTTCTGATTGTGCTTACGATCGAGCTTTCGATTGTCGTAACAGAAGTTTTTGCCTTTTCTTGAATTTCTGTTACATGCTCTGACTTTCAATTGAGCAATTCTTTAATCTTCTGAGTAGGTATGACTTAGGGAAACTTGTATAATTCAAACAAAACCTTAGAATCAACATGCTCTCCCTTTTTTATGATGACAAAACTTTCAAAGTCTTTAAATCTTGTAATATGGAGGAAGTGATGCTTTAAGAAACTATACTTCGAGAGACAAAAGCTTAGCTAACTTTATAAATTTGGAAAAGTGCTTAGCCAAAATAATAGTTAGGGAAGACAATAGCTAATTAGACTAGGTTAGCCTCTTGGCTTAACTAGCCTAAAAAAATACACCGATGATTTGGTGGAGAGATTTTAATTGAGTTTTCTCTCAAAGTTCACTAATTTTTGGCCTAACCTCTCGGATAGCCTCTAGTCAACGAGTGAAAAATAAGAATGTGATGCTTTATTTGTAGAGAACATGAAGTGTGACTAATTACTAAGAATGCCAAGAATATTATTTTATGTTTGCCATCTCTATGTACAAATTTGACTTTTGGGAAGATTTTTATGATATTTGAGATTTTATTTGATTTTATCTAAAATTAATAAAAAAAATCTCAAATAAATCAAGTTGGTTGTGTCAAATGACAAATCTGTAAATAATTAAAAGTTGGTTGTGTCTAATGGCAAACCTATAAATAATTGAACTTATTCAAGATTGCTCAAATGTCCACCCATATTTTCAACTTTTCACAATGAAGACTTCATTCTTCTAAGCTTGACCAATATGAGATATCTTTCCAAAGCTCCACAATATTCAAAATAACTATCATGGGTTGTTCCTTCATAAACTACCAATTAAAATTTTATTCGATTTAATTGATTTTATTTTGCCTTGACACCATTTTTATGCTAAACCGTGATCATACATTAGCCCCCATGTTTTATACGCGGGGATTATGAGTCTAGCGTATAAAATAGAAAAGTAATAACAAAAAGCTCAATCAAGCTTTTGAAAGATAACAAAAAAATACAATGATCAAGGTCAATGACAAAAAGTCGGGGATGTGCGGTTGAAAATAACAGCCATTGTTAGGTAGAAACCCTTATTTAATTAAAAGATCACTTGATAATAATACAAACTTGTGCCTTTGTTTTTTTTTTTGCTATATACAACAAAGCAAGTAAACACATCATGCAAGGGGATGACCCCCTGCAATTGGATCACACCAAAGCTTCAAAAACTTGGCATTGACTCGAAAAATATCGTCACCATCGACCGTTGTAAGATCATAACAACCATTTCTAACATTTTCATGGATGACCAAAGGGCCTTCCCATGACAGGGCAAATTAAGTTGAGGGAGATTAGTCTGTACTGCACACATATTACAAAGAACCAATGTTTCATGCACAAATGATCGAGGAGATTCAGATCAAAAATAGCTAGTTGTGTTCTAGTGAATACTGGTGAGGGAGGTGCCTTTCAGGTATGATAAAATCTCCCTCCTTTTTTATTCATGTGTGGATGTGCATAGGATTAATTAGAGATTAGTAATCTCAAAAAAATTTTGCCATAGAAGTAGGATGTTCCCAACTCTACTCCGAGTGAAAAAAATTGATGAAGGAAGCCGGACTCACATAGAGTCTTACAGTTAGATGGATAGGGTAGATTATGTAAAAAAATTATAATTAATAATTAGGAATTTTAAGAAAAAATCTTAAATAAAAACCTAATTAAAAGATATACATAATCCATATCACATGTATTTATCTAACAAAATGGATATCAACAATAAAAATATCATGCTTATCAAATAATCAATAAAATCTGATCTAAACATGATATTTACTTATCTGCTATAAATTAATTACGAAAATTAAATTAAAAAAACATGCTGATAAATCATACATCAATTAATGATTATTAGTATATAACCATGATATAATCACGATATGTGCAATAATTGAATACGGAAATTCAATTAAAATTAATAACATGTTTGTTATTTATACAAATATGTAATTATTCAATGTAAAAAAATACAAATCTATATATTTTATTTAAACATGGATCTGGCTAGATCTAATAGTATTTAATAAAGAACAATGATTAATCTATTAGATCTGGATAATTTATCATATTTCTCCATGAAAGACAAGCTTGTGAAAAATCATATTATTTTAATTACGAAAATTAAAATAATAATACACATATCTTGATAAAAAATAGTCTTTTATGATCTTAGACTAGAACATCTTTTTATGGCTCTGATACCAATATTAGTTCTTAATATAATTAATTATAACTAAAATAAGAAATACCTGAATCGGTGTAGGATGTCTAAGCCTTCCAAGTTTTCCAAGATTGAGGCTTGATTACCAGAGCGAAGCCTATATTTCACAACCTATCCCTCTTTCTCAATAATTCTCTAAAATAATGTACGTACAAAGTGTATACTCCTTATATAGAAGGAGTTAGGTATATCTCTTAACTGATAAGGATCTTAAGAGATTTATCTCTTATTAACTACTTAAGATTTATATATTTCTATATATAGATTTAGATAAAGCTCTATGACATATGTGTGTGTGTATATATATTATATATATATATATATATATATATATATATATATATATATAGGGTAGCGCTATGTTGCGCTGCCTTCTTTTGGCAGAGCACCATGCGCTACCAAATCTGGGCCGCTGAATTGAAATCCAGCGGCCTAGATTTTACTGTCCTAAATCTGATTTCAGACCCGTTAGACCCGCCTGCCTGTTTGTCTGCAGGGGCTCGCCGGACCGTCCGCTTGTTCGCGGCGGCTCACCGGATCGCCCATCCCCGCTGCCGCTGACCCCTCGCCCTCCGCGACGACCCCCGCCATCCCCCCAGCCCCGTCGGCACCCTCCCCTGGCCCCTGCCTGCCGCCAAAACTCCCCCCCTGTAACACCCCAAATCCGGTTCACGCTCGTGAACCGAACCGGCATGTTACAGGCCCCGGTTAGGTCGGCTAACCCGAACCTAACTCATGTGGATCCAATCTCGGCGTCTTAAGATGAAGATACGATCCATCATGAATGAATAAATACGCAAAATCCTAACATGGTACTACATGAATGACAAGCAATTCAAAATACACACCAATACAGTTACGATCAAAATTCTGAAATAAAACAGACAGGGTCTCCCCTAAAAGTGCAATTAGGGTCCACCCTGTCAAAATAATATATACAGGTATATAAGCATATATCAACAATTTCATTAACACACAATCTGATATACTATAAGCTCATTCTGGAACTTGGGTCCTAACCCATCATACTTTTGTTGCGCTACTGTGATCATTTCATTTCGTATCATTATCATGCCTCAAACATTTAATCATAGCATGTTTATTAAATAACATCATAAACAAAACATGAAACATTCAATCACCCAATGTGTGTGTGCAGAAGACCTTATTGCTCCTCCGTCCCGGCCGGCACATCCATCTCGTGCTTATCACCTACATATATATAAGAAAAACGTCAGTAACAAGCGTTACTGGTCCGAAAATGAAAATATCTATAACAAACTGGCTATGAGAGCAAACTCTCATATGAAAGAAAACAACATATACTCCACGTGAACACTCTGAAGGGCACTACTGAGGAGCCACTGGGCTGCAGACCCGGTAGCATCCCGAACTTACTGATCTGCTGCTGGTACTGTGCTACTCTCAGCACTTCTTTTTCAGTACTTCTCGTGAAACTTTATCCTAAGCCCTCTCCTTACCTCCATATTTCTCCTGGCCTTGAGCACGAAGGCCGAGTACTCTCAGGCAGTCGCCTTTAGTACCCTTTGAACCACAAGTCCGGACATGCGCTGTACTAAACAGTACCCGTAAACCTCCACGTTCTCCGGGTGTGAGGAACTCAAACGCGGAGTTGTCAGGATCCCTCGGGAATGGAACAGTCCGCTGGCACTAATCCAGAGCCCGCTTTGACTGTCACGGCATCCTCTGCATGGTACGTGCAGTCGATTTCTCCATCTCTCGTCTCACTGAAACGCGAAAACTATATATATATAGGGCTGGGTAGGGAGTTATATAATAGGCCCGAAGGCAACTTGTGGTGGATCTTGTTTTCGAAATCATCCTCGAGGGATCTCATCCTCGAGGGGTTATTAATCCGGAAAATGTTCGGTTAAATGACCCGAGTTAAGTGGGATCCAATAAAACGCCACTTAACCCGTCCTGCAAATAATAAAATAAACATACAATAGAAAGAGCGTAAAACAAAGTCGAGTCCTAAACGGACCTGGTAGAAGCTCCAAGCGTGTCATCGCGCCTAGGCGGCGAGCTCCTACTCCGTACCTACACATCAAAACTAAATACTAACGCCCGCTAACTAAATGATGCATCAAACTCAATAAACATCAATCACAATCAATAATCATAAATATGAAAATAATTCTACTCATCCTATTCCTACCAATTTTATTGTATTTTTCCTAAGTTACATTACTCGATTAGCATGCTCAACTCGATCTACCTCATTAGATCACTCACTATTCATGCTCTATTAATCACATCATGTCATCTTATCACTTCACTCATACTCATAGCATTAATCATGCATCAATAATTCAATCCTAGCATGTCTGTGCTAACAATCATAATCAATTTTAAATAACTCAATCGGAGGTAATTATACCTCACGTAGTCGGCAATCGGCGACGGCTAGGGTTCCGTCGCATGTCTCGGAGCTCAAATTCGGCGCTCATCGGCGTCCGAAACTCGAATCGGGCTCGACTGGGTGAGCCCCGCGGAAGATCCGGTGAATTCCAGCGAATTCCAGGTTATTTCGGCGGTTTTCTGGCAGCTGTTGGCGGTTTTCCGGCAGGCTTCCGGTGGTTTCCGGCGACAATCGCCGGCGGCGTTTATTGGCCGGAAAGTGGTCGTGTTGGGTACCCTCGGAACCGGCTCGGCGAGCCCGACTCATCTATGACATCAGCGTGGCCAATGGAGGCGGCGGCTCGCCGGAAAATGGCAAAACAGAGCCGGCGGCGATGGGTCGCTAGATCCGGCCGAGCCACGGCGGCGATGGCCTCCGTTCCAGTCGGGGAAGGTCGCTGGAAGGCTGAGGGTGCTGAGGCGACCGACCGATCGCGGCGGCGCTGGTCGCCGGCGGCGGAATCGGCGACGGAAGCGCAACACGGGCGTGGCGTCGCGGCGTGGCTTCCTCGCGTCGCGGCGGTCCGATGGGGGCCGGACCTGGTCGGGGCGGCAGGGCGACGCCGTGGCCGGGCTGGGCAGCGTCGATCGGCGGCCAGGCAGCGTCGGCTGGTGGCGGCGCGAACAGGGGCGGCGCGGGCGAGGGTTTGGGGAAGAAAGGAAAGGTGCGAGGTGTGTGTGGTGGCAAAGCTCGTAAATATTACTTGACTCGTCTCCGACTCGAGTCAAGTATAATAACTAAGTCGTATTAAATCTAAAAAATTCATAAAAATATGGGAAAAATCCCGTAAAATCAAACAAATACCAAAACATCGTAATGATATGCTCTAGAACTATCAACCCACCCAAAATGCCCGTAACGCGTCCTAACGCGATAAACGGCCTAAAACTAATTCTACGATCCATTATATATAAAAATAATAAAAAAATGACTGGCATACTCTCATATATCTGATAACTCATTCTGTTCTGCTGTGTTCATGACGTTATCATCATATACTTGGGTACGCATGACCCTCATAGCTCATACACGCGACCGGCATCGGCTCGGTACACGTGTCCTGAAACTGACTCAACTCGAAAAATAACGGTCGACCTGACCGGTTCTGAATATAAAACCCTAACTTTCCGAATCGTGGGTTTTACACCCCCCCCCGTTCCCCCTCGCCCCCGGCCACCCCTTCCAACCCCCCCCCCCCCCCCCCCGCCGCGCCAGCAACCCCGCCGCTCGCCGCCCGCCGCCTGCCGACTGCCCCACCACCCTCGTCCGCTCGTTCGCCCATCCGCCCGCTCGACCACCCTCCGCCTCCTCCCTGCCCCGCGCGCCCTCCCGCCACTGCCTGCCGCCGTGCCCCCACCCTCATTCCTCCGCTGTCCCGGCCGCGCGCCCGCCAGCCCGCCGGCCTGCGCGGGGGCGGCGGCGAAGCCGGGGCGGCGCGGCAGGGCGCGGCCGGGGACAATGGAGGGAATGAGTGGTGGCCACGGCGTGCAGCGCAGTGGCAGGGAGCAACGACGGATGGGGCGCCGCATCGGGGAGCGGGCAGCGGCGGAGGGTGGTCGAGCGGGCGAGACGGGCGGCAGAGGGTGGTCGAGCAGGCAGACGGGCGGGAGGACGAACGGACGGTCGGGTTGCGGGCTGGCGGGTCTCAGGCGGGTCTGGGGCGGCCTATCAATTCTGGGCCGTTGGATTTCGAATCCGAGTGGCCCCATATTTGGTGCCGCATGGTGTGCTGCCAAAAGGGCAGCGCACCGTAGAAAAATTCTATATATATATAATATAGATTTAGATGGACACACCATTATGGTTGTAAAACCCATGACTCGAGTCAAGGTTTTATACTCGCAAACCGATCGGTTCAGCCGTCAGTCTGAGTAGAGTCAGTTTCAGAACACGTGCTCCGAGCCGAGGCCGACCATGTGTTGTGAGCCATGAGGGTCAAGTATACCTGAGTGTATGATGATAACGTCAGTAACATAGCTGGAAAATGAGTTATCAGAATATATAACAGTATGCCAGATTATTTATTATTTCATGCATTGGATTGTAGAAATTAAAATTAAGCCGTTTATCATATTATGATGTGTTAGATAGGATTTTGGGTGGGTTGATAGGTTTAGAACATGTTATTTTATTTATTTGAGCATATTTTAATTTATAGAATTTTATCATATTTATTTTATATATATTTTAGAATTTTAATTATTATTGTTGACTCGAGCGGGAGCGAGTCAAGTTTTAATTACAAGATTGACCCCGACCTCTTCCCTTCTTCTTCTTATCACCTCCCCCCCCCCCTCCTGCCACACAGTCTACCCCCTTAGCTGACCTCAATCATCCCTAGCCCTTCTCCCCACTCCCCAGCCGACCCCACAGCTTGTATGCCCTCATCTTAGCCAGCCACAACCCACAATCGTTGCTTCCGATGACTAGCCGTCGCTGCCGGCCAGTGGTGCTCTGACCACGCCGAGCCACCTTTCCCCTTCCCAATGTCACCCTTGGGACGGCAGCCACAACCACCGTCTCCCTCCTCACGGTACCGACAACTGTGGCCGTCGCCACCGTCGTTGAGTAATCGCCAACCTAGGTATAAAGATTTAATTTTTATTTCATTTTTATATATGACTGACCATCATCAGCATGTACATCATTTTGGTAGTGATCATAGATTTGATTGTGTACTAACTTTAGTGTCTCAAAATCATGTTGTTGTAATTATGAAAAAATAATTGATTAGTTAATTAAAAATGTGTGCATGTCCATATTGATGTTAATTAAGGTTAGATAGTTAGACTTGTGAATTACACATCTAGTTCTAATGATTAAATTGTTATGATTAAGTATTAGTTTGATTATTAAAAAGAATTATGATCTTTAATTAGTTAATTGATATGTTTAAATTACATAGTATCAAATTTGTGATGTTGATGACATGATCACCTAGGAATATAGATTTATATGACATGATTGTTAGGATTTGTTGGATTGATCAGGATATGCATGCTTGCCCTAGTGTTGTTTGATTTATCCACCATGTCATTCATGCATCATTTGGGATTACATGGGCATTAGAATTTAATCCTGTTTGTGTAGGTTCGGTGTAGGAGCTCGCCGCATAGAGGCGATACCCCATTGGGAGCTTCTACCAGGTCCGTTTAGGACTCGTACTCTTGATTGTCGATCTATTCTATTGTTGCTTTGGATTGTATGTTGCAGGCCATGTTAAGTGGTGATTTATCGGACCCCACTTAACATGAATCATTTTAGCGAACCGTTTTCCAAAAATTAACAACCCTCGAGGATGAGATCCCTCGAGTCTGATTTTGAAAACAAGATCCATCGCAAGTTGCCTTCGGGCCTAAATTATTAAATCCCTTCCTAGGCTTATATAAGATTTTTATCGAGTTTTTAGTGAGACAAGAGATGGTGAAACTGACTTGCACGTACCATGAGCGGGTGCACATGCCAGTCACAATGGGCTCTGGATTAGTGAGAGGACTATTCTATTCCTGAGGGATCTTGACAACCTGTGTCTTGAGTTCCTCACACCCGGAGAAACGTGGGGTTTACGAGTACTGTTTAGTATAGTGCACGATCCAGACATGTGGTTAAAAGGGTACTAAAGGCGACTAGCTGAGAGTACTCGGCCTTCGTGCTCGAGGTCAGGAGAAATATGGAGGATCAGAGAGGGTTTAGGATATATTGGTAGTCCCAAGGAACCAGAAGAGAAATGAGAAAATGCCGAAAGAGGCATCAGATTAGTCAGTTTGGGATGCCATCCAGACTATAGCTCGATGGCTCCTCAGTAGTTACCCTTATGAGAGTTCTATTGAAGTATATGCATGTTTTTCTTTTAATGAGAGTTAGCTCTCATGAACAGTTTGATATTATTTATTTTCTGGACCAGTGACAACCGTTGCTGACGGTTTTCTATTATATATGTAGGTGAGCATCAGATACAATAGGATATGTCGGACTTGATGAATGAGCAGTAACATCCTTGAACACACACACATGCCTAGTGATAGGACGCTTAATTGTGATGCTGGTGAATGTGTAAAACTTGTTATGAAATATTTTGATGATGTTTAATGTGTGGTGAACATGTTCTATGAATGAAGTTGGTAATTTTGAAGTTAGTAAACTTCCAGCCATGAGAATATGAGTAGTAGATGACTTAAGACTCAGTCAGGGATCATGACGTTGAAAAATGATGTGATATTGTAATATGTTGTATTGTCTATCTATTATATGTATATGTTGTGATATGATGATGTACAGGGTGGATTTCTTATTGTACTTTTAGGGGAAACCCTGTCCGTCTATTTATAGGATTTTCATAATATTTAAATCGATTAAGGTATGATTTTGATTTTTGGTGTGATTCTTTTCTTCATCATCATATCATTCATGTAGAGTCCTGCTAGGTTGTACATTTCATACATTCATTGTGGCATGGTTTTCATCTTATGACGCTCAGATTAGATCCATTTTGCTTAAGTTTGGGTTGACTAAATTAATTAAATTGAGAATCGGTTTGGTCCCCAGTAACATTTCTAGTTCGGTTAATAGCAAACCGGATTTGGGGTGTTACAATGGTTGTATAAAAAATTGCGTGCTCCAATAGGCATCATCGCCAACCTCATCGTCTCCAAATACCCACATCTCAAAGCCATCAATTTCGACTTGAAGCATGCCATTGATGATGCTCCTCCCTATCCGGGTTGGTTTATTTGTTTATCAACATCTTAGTTATATATTTAATTAAGCTCCGGCATCTAACTTCTAAACATGTCATGGTTGTTACATTTAACTTAGGCGTGCAACATGTGGGTGGAGACATGTTCACTAGTGTCCCCAATGCAGATGCCATCTTCATGAAGGTACAATTGCTATACATATATTTGTACTATCGCATAAACGGGACCTGCCATATACACAAATTTTTAAAGAAACAAATTAGATTTTATCAATACATACATGATGAGTTTTGGCATTTGACAGTGGATTTTGCATGATTGGAACGACGAATGCTGCTTGAAGATTTTGAAGAACTGCTACAAGGCCTTGCCAGATCACTCAGGCAAGGCTATAATAGCAGAGCAGATCGTTCCAGAGGCTTCTATGCCAACTATTGAAGCACAACGGTGTTCCAAGTAGATATGGCCATGTTGGCTTATAACCCAGGTGAAAAGAGAGGACCCAAAGGGAGTTCGAGAGCCTAGCCAAGGCAGCAGGCTTCTCTGGGCTCAAGTCAGTTTGCTCAGCATACAATTGTTGGGTCATGGAGATCTACAAATAGGATGAAAGGCTTCTTAATTTGCATGAACAATGCAGCAAGATTGAGATGAATTAATGACTTATGAATTTTGATATCATACCACTTTCAGGAAATGGTGCCCAAGCTGTTTAATAAAATGCCAGATTAGTTTTAAAGAAATGGATTTGATTGAATATGTTACTTTTAAATTTGCTCAACAATTAAATCTATGGATTAGCCGATGCCTCAAAAAAGAGTTGTAACATTTTGTGATTTACTAGTTTTTAATTTTTTTGACAACTTTCTACTATCGTAGTTTTGATATTCCATTTTAACTCTAAACTCTAAACCGAACTAAAACATCGTTATCTTTTTATGGTTTAATTAGATTAATATTTGAAAGTACTATAATCGTTTTTTTAAATGTAGTTTTAAGAAAATAACACATACTCTTGTCGTATTATATATCTTTCAGACATCAAATTGAATATGTAAAAATGACTTTAAGTCTATTTTGAGCAAATTTTGAGTTGACTCTTCTTCGTAACTTCATATCTCGAGTTTCTTAAAGTATGATTCCAATAATATTAGCCAAGAATTACCTACAAGATGCGCGGTGGAGAGTGGGCATAGCATGGCGCAGCCACAAAGAGGACTATGCATAGGGAGGAGCAGCCCTAGTGGGTATTCGTCATGGCTATTTGTCAAATTTATTTTATTTAAAACTAGGAAGATGATGCTCCGTGCGCAACCTATAATTGATATATTTTAATTTTATACATAAACTTTCATTGAATAATGAGATAAACTATAATATTTTAATATTTTAAATATAAACTGTGATTAACTTTAAAGATATATCCTATTTGAATGAAAATATGATGTTTAATTATTTTTTTTAATTATATTTTTTCAAGATAATTTGACAGACTCTTGTGAATAGGAAATTAGAAATTGAGGTTAACTAAGTTCGAACCTGCAACCTTCTACACTGAAAGGTATTTTTATTATTTTTTAAAGAAAAATTGAGGTAGCGAAAGTTTTTTTATTTTTCACTTTTTTTACGAAATTAAAGTTAGAGAGATTAGAACCCCCGACCCTTTGCAGGAGGTATTTTTATTATATTTTTAGACTTTTCTTATATTTTGATTGATAGATTCTCCTACTTTTAACTTCAGGTTAGTATTGAGTTCCCTTTTTATTAATACTAATCAAGATTTCGCTCCATACGCGACCTATACCAGATAAATTTTAAAATAATACATAAACTCTTATTGAATAATGAGATAGATTGTAGAAATTTAATAACTTAGATATACATTACGATTAACTTTAAATATGTATTGTATTCGAAGGAAAAGATAAATTATGATTATTTGGCTTTTGCAAAATCTCAGCTTCGGGTTAGGATTTTACCCTCTTATTGCCTTGCCAAGCTCAAGTCAGTTTCGAGTTAGTTCGAGTGAGGTTAGCTTTTAGACCAAGAGTATGAGGCTTAGACGACCGTATGAACATGTTATGGAGGCTGAGTATTCCCGATATACAGATGATAACTTCAGTTATGCTATAGCAGAGCGTATACATGAGGTATACAAATTTTTGCTTGTGTTAGCCCAAGGTTTTAGGGCTAGATCTCGGTCATTGCAGCACTTAGTATTCGTTTGGGTTCTTCAAAATATCTCTTTTGCATTGCATCATAGGGATTTCGGACTACCAGATTGCCCCTATGGGCCCAGCTTGATTTGAGTCTCAAATCTTCATCCTAACGAGTTCAGGGTTTTGAGGACCATTTACCATTCTTGCCTTGATTTTCGTCTTTAGCGTCTCAGTTTGGCTTCGAGTCAGTTTCGACTTTTGTCGGTGACGATCTGAGCTTTCCATATATATGTGTATGTGCCCTACATACGCACACACACACACACACACACACATATATATATATAGGGAATTGCTTGCTTGTGTTGCTGGGTTGTGGAACACAAGTCGCACACGCCTGATTCGAGCAGCTGGATTTCAATCCAGCAGCCACAAATCAAAATCCACATCCACACCTTATTCCCCCCCCTCCCCACCCCCACCCCGGCGGTGCATTTCGCCCCCAATGTCGTCCCGCCCTCGGGCCCCGTTCTCCTCGGCTCAGCAGCGCATTTCCACCGCCCCCACCTTGAAGTCGGCCCGACAACTCATTCCCCCATCCCCCCCCTCACCTGGTCCTCCTTCTCCATCACCAACGTCGCCTCTGGTGCCGCACCACCTCCGGTCATGCCACCGTGGGGAGGAACCAAGCGCCACCATGGGGAGGAATTGCTGCAGTCACAGAAAACAAAGCATAGAAAAATAGAGAACTTGAAGGTGGGCTATTTTTTTACTTTATTCGAATTTTGTTGCATTTACATCTTTTGTGCAAATGGACCTCTAAATAGAGTATTTATAATCATCTGATTAAATTAAACAGTGAAGCTACTAAACAATGAAAAAGTAGTTTTGTAAAAACCATGATTTTTATTACAAAACTCGAACCTAAATATTATGAAATAAATATAGATGAACCGATAGGGTTGGTTATCAAGTCGACCGGTCATGGTTCGACTTAAGGTCACCTAGAAAATACCTATTCATGAATGGATGATGGGGTGTGAGAATTTAATGAAGGCCGTTGAACCTAGGAAATACCAATGGATGATGGGGTATGAGAATTTAATAGAAGGGAATGGGTTGAAGTGTATATATATGCAGGAGGAGGGAGTATTTCATCCCTCATCTCCGTCCCAGGCGACCTCCCCATTACTGTGTGAGTATTTCATCCCTCATCTTATTTGTTTCCATTAGGATTCTTGCATGCAAGGTTTGTTGAAGACGCCCTACCAAGTTGCTAGATCTCCAGCGTCTTATGCATGGGGTTCTTGTCGATTGCTTAGTTGTTTTGTAAATGGACATGTTAATAATTAAATTATCAATTAGATAATGGGGATTTGGATAATGATAATTAATAATTAATTATCATTAGAATTGCTAAAAATTTAATAAGAAATGAAGACTAACATGAACTAATTACATCATTTAAAATTGATAGTATATTAGTCATGTAAGTTGCATGTAGGATCATGCAAAATAAAATTATACTAATGTATAATTTTATGCCCTTATTCAGATTAGGGTTCACGGGTCACAGTCAGACGAAATCACAAGTCAGGTACGTATAATAGGTAGAACATCGTATTTTCCTTGTTGGTAGCCTTGGTCGGCCTGAGCCCAGATTCGATCACCATGCACCGAGTGCAACCGGGGTCAAAGAATTGACTCAGTCCGACACTGGGTCGTATTATGTGCGTAAATTGTGTAATGCATTGACATTGTTTTGGAGTAGTGATAGCCGCCCCATAAAAAGGCTACGGCCGGGGTGAGTGAGGCACAGCGATTCCTCCATCGCACTGGAGTGCAGTGATAGCCTCCCATAAAAAGGCTACGGCCTGGGTGTGCAAGGCGCTGGCACTGGAGTGCAGTGATAGCCGCCCCATAAAAAGGCTACGACCGGGGTGTGTGAGGCACTGGCACTAGAGTTGGCAGTGAGAGCTTCCCCACAAACGGGGCATAGTATTCACCTGAGTGCAGTGATAGCCTCCCCATAAAAAGGCTACAACCAGGGTGTGTGAGGCACTGGCACTAGAGTTGGTAGTGACAGCTTCCCCACAAACGGGGCATAGCAATCACCTGAGTGCAGTGATAGCCTCCCCATAAAAAGGCTGCGGCCGGGGTGTACAAGGCACTGGCACTGGAGTGCAGTGATAGCCTCCCCATAAAATGGCTACGGCCAGGGTGTGTGAGGCACTGGCACTAGAATTGGTAGTGAAAGCTTCCCCACAAATGGGGCGTAGCAATCACCTGAGTGCAGTGATAGCTATCCCACAAAAAGGCTACGGCCGGGGTGTGCGAGGCACTGGCACTGGAGACGGTAGTGGTAGCCTCCCCACAAAAGGGCTACGGCCGGGGTGTGCGGATCACAGCGGATACCTCCTCCGCATTGTTTTGGAGTATAGCGGAATCGCTCCACCGCATATTAAAATAAACATAAGGAAATAGTGGAATGTACTTGATTTGTTTTATCTATTATACTACTTAGTGTTGTAATCACTAACGCGGAATTGCCTCCGCAGGTGTGCAGATACGAAAGTAGGTGATTGACAACCAGGGCATGGAGCAAAATAAATATGAGGACTCCTTTTATTATTTATTTGAGAAATAAGTGTGGCTACTGGGAAACGGTCTAAGACTGTGGGATCTTTATATATGTTTTTGTTAAATAAAAATGTTAGTCATATTTGCTTAATTGTGAGTAACACCTAACCAGCTAGGCCCACAATGTTGTGACAAATGGCCGGGTCGTGTTGTGAAAAATGGCCGGGTCGTTACAAGTTTTTGCGAAAAAAATGGTTGCCCTGATTTCTTGTAGTTATGTTTCTATCTGTGTGAAAAAACTCAAACCTTTTATTGGTTAATGATGTAGGTTTTTAAAAATGATCTGTGAAGTGTAATTGGATGGTAAAAAATGGTTGATTGCATATGAAAGCTTACATTTTCCATACCATATCAACCTTACCTAGCAACAGAATGATAAGTTTTCATTTGCATATGCTGTGCAACTGAGAAGTCTCTCTTGTTTGGCCTGTCCTTGCTATCTTATAAGTTTGTATGAAAATATGTTTTCGGGTTAAAAATATTTGTAAGTGGAGTTGAGGAAGCTAGAATTGCATCTGTGAGCAAAGAAAAGGAACAAGCTAAAGATAAGAGTGCTCTTCTTACCACACAAATCCAAAAATTGGTTACTTTTTATCCAGCTGCATATGAGCATTAGGTAAGAGTTAAGCCTTTGAAAGTATTTTGACTCAACTACGTTTGACAATTTGCAAATTCCTTCTTGGTTTATTCTGACTATTTTAGTTGATTATCTTCTTATTTTTTCCAAATTTTGTATTTTTTACGAATGGACAATCTTGAAGATAAAGGAAATGACGAAGAAGAATTAGTCCAACATATTTCAACATTCTATCCTATTATAGAAGATGAGTTCAAACCAAAGGTTGGAATGCAGTTTGATTGTTTGCACTGCTGCACTCAACGTCTACACTAGTTATTCAAAATATGGCCTGATTTGGTATGCGTAAACATAGTACAAAGTATCATAAGATAACAAAAGAGTTATGTTCTCAAGCATTTGCGTGTTCTAAAGAAGGACATTCAAAAGAAGATGAGTGTAAAACACAAATTGGCTATGAAGTTGACAACAAGGATGATGGTATGAGTACGAGCAAAAGAAAGAGAGCAATACCCCACAAAGGAAAATAGAGAACTTGTCCTATAATTAAAGAAGATTGTCAAGCATGCATCAGGGTAACTAAAAATAAAGAGGGCATATGGAAGGTTATGCATTTTGAAGGGCATAGTCATGCACTCCTTACACCATCAAAAACTCATTTTCTCATGTCACATAGGCATGTTACAAGTGTGCCCCAAAATTTGATTGACACATTTGCAGAGGCTAACATATAAACTTCTCAACTAATGTTGTGCTAGAAATTGAAGCAGGTGGGGCTGAAAATATTGGTTGTATAGAGATAGATATTAGAAATGCACACACAAGAAATAAAGAAAAGATAAAGGAAATTAATGCCCAATTATTGATGGAACATTTCAAGAAATGAAAGAGATGAATGACTCTTTTTTACTATGAAGTTGATGATGATGGTAGATTGAAGAATTGTTTTTGGGCAGATGGAATTTCAAGAAAAAATTATCATCTACTCTCAGATGTGATGATTTTTTATTTAACATATGATACAAATAAATGTGCACTTGTTTTTGCACCATTCTGCAGATTAAACCATCACAGATAAACTATTACATTTGGATGTGTTTTTTGTGTAATGAGAAGGCTGAGTCTTTTGTGTGGCTTTTTGAAATATTTTTGAAATGTATGAATGGAAAGCAACCAGGGGCAATTGTTACTAATCAAGATCCTCCAATGGAGAAAGTAATTAAACTGATGTTTCCTTCAATATATCATCGTCTTTGTATTTGGCATATCCTTAAGAAGGAAACTGAACGTATTCCATGTAGGCATTTGTTGTATGTACTGAGATTGAATGAGGGTGATATTTTTCCTCAACTCTATGTCATGAAGAGATGGACAATTGAAATAGCAAAGGAAGTTGTTTTTGATGATGATGGAGTGGAACTTCGTGGTGAGTGCAATAAAACTTCATTCTCTAATTAGGGAGAATTGCACTCTATATTCAATCGATGGGCAAAAAAGGCATATTTATCACCTGAGAAATTTAAACTCGCCAAGCAAAAACTTTTGGAGATAGAGAAATTTGTAGAAGATGTGGTAGATGAAGGTGTAAATAATCAGACATTAAATGTAAAGTTATATCATGGAATACAAGTACATCCACCGGCACAATCAAAGACAAAAGGAAGTGGCAAAAGGTGGAAGAGTGGTAAAAAACTTACAATGGAATGTATGGTAAAAGATAGGCTATGTCATGGTTGCAACAAACTAGGAGTTAGGCACGATTAGCGCACTTGCCCTGCAATTGTAAGACATTGGTAATGTTGTCTAACACAAACCTTGTTTTGATCTTTGTTCTATATAATTTATGTGATTAGTTTCCATGTCTTGTTTTTAAATATATAGGGAAAAAATATTCAATTTGAAAGTGGAGTCATGGAGTCTACTCAGGGGCGTCGGTGCTGTGATGCCGAATCTCAAAGCAGTGATGGAGAATGATAATGATAGCTATGATAGTTATGGGTACAAAGCCATTTATTTCATTGTAAAAATTTTCAATTGGTGATATAAAATATACGTAACAGGTGTTGAAGAAGGATTGAATATGGAGCAGATCTGTCGTATATTCGTGTAGATGGCTGAAATCTTGTATAAGTTTTTTACTAAGATTTCATTATGGATGTCTCCAATTTTTGCTGTCTCAAAATTCCAACAATCTCAGTCAAAACATTGGGCATCTGATTTTAATCACTGTTAATAGGTTTGAATCCATCCATTATTGGTGGTTTTAGTGGATTGTGTGCATTTATGGGCATTCTTGCAATGCTATCTGTTTCATCCGTGTTGGGGAGCTGTGTGGATGTTCTGTAGGTGGCTGTAACTAAAAATCAAATAAGTTGTTTTACGCATGCCAAGAGTATATAAATTAGTTAGCTTGAGAGGGTATATGAATACTGAATAGTTCAAGTTCGAGAATCTCGAGAGAGAATAAATTTTGTGGTTGCCATAATCTCCAGCTTGATACGGTCTACCACGAGGAAAATATAATTATGCTTGCTAGATTTCCCTATATATATATATCTTAGGTGGACCACACAAGGCCCATAAATTATGAGACGACCGGACCTAGCCTTGTGGCAAGATCTGGATAGTGCACACTAACGCAGCAACCACCACCCAATTTTTTGGTATTTTCTCCTATATTTTCAGAGTCTTCCACCCTAGTGCCGCTACCACTTAGTGTCGCCACTAGTGAGTCTCCAGTCTGCCTCTGCCCACTAGACCGGTACCATCATGATCGCCTCACAGTTGGCTATTGATCCAAGCACCAGCACCACACCAATAGCCGCCGACAAGGTCATTTTCTTGGTCATTTTTTACTGCTGCTGGTGCTGGAAAGTTGCTGCTGATCGAGCCATTTTCCGGCTCCGGCAAGCCACCTCTTGTGAGGCCGACTACCTAGATCGACCCTCCCAACCTATTGTCATTTTGACACCACCCTCAACCTCTGTCATGGCCGTGATCGGCCATGGCAACTTCAACTTTCCCGAGCGACGTTTCTTTCCCTTTTCAGCCATTTTCCTACTAGTCACTGTCCGGACACTGTCAATTACCATCACAAATACGTTCCCCTCGCCAAGGTCAACATTTTGAGACTTAACCCAACCACTGCCTAGCGGCAATTGCCACTGGCAGCATCAGCACTCCCAATGGCGATTTCGTCCCTTTCTAGCCAGCTGATGGCCAGACTCCATCGATCACCACCCCTATCACCTCCGCCTCGACCTCCTCTATCTATCGGGACCAGCTTGAACCACTTCCTTGCTACCATTGGTGGCTTCCGGCGATGGGCATTGCCCGCGACCGTCAGGCCAATTTACCCAATTCTGCCTTGTCCACGTCTATCTGTTCGACTATTTGTGACCGTGTCCATCCAGCCCGCGACCCTGCTCACTTGTCTACGTCTGTGCTCGTGTCCACCAACCAACCCAGCCCACCAGTTTAGTTAACCTGAATCGAGTTGACTCGGCCTGACTCTATTCAGTTCAACCCAGTTGACCCACTTTTGCGGTCGTTTTCGGACCGTTTTTGGTAATTTGTGACTCCCTATATTACTTTATATGTACATTCACATTATTTAACATATTTTAATGTTATGAGTGTTTTTTTATTTATTATTTATTTATTGATTTATTCATCATTTTTTATTTTTAGTTATTTACATATTTGTTGATTATGATGAGTGCTTGTATGATTGTTTATTATTATTTCTTATATATTTACTTATTAATATTAATCTTATTTATGTTTATCAAATTTTATTTGTTTATTTATTTATTTATTTGTTCGCTCTCTGGTATGTTATTATTTATTTGTGTTTAATTATATATTCATATTTTTTATATTTATACTGTTATTATTCATGATTAATTGTTATTAATTATTAATTTATTTATTTATTTATCAAATTACTTATTTATTTATTTATTTAGTTATTATTTACTCATATATGTACTATTATTTACATGTGTTTAGCCACGTACTTGGTTGTGCAAAATTATTGCACGCATTTGGCCTTTTTCACAACTCGAACAATAAAAATTGGGTTGATGCCTTGCTCATTGAAGGCTTATGGAATACAAATGCTAGAGCTAGGGGATATACCAAAGCTCACATGTTACTTAAACATATCGCAATCAAATTAAATACTAAGTAAGAAATTTGCACAAAGAAATGACAAAAGTTCAACTGTTCATTGATAAATGCTTTGAGGTAAAAAGTTTACAAAAATTTACCGCTTAGATGATGGTAGTCTCTTTCATAGAAGGATTGAAGATATCCTTCTTCGGTGTTTGAATCAAACTGAGAATTTGTTTGCTATAAAAGAGCCCATGAAGGGTCATGTGGTCAACACCAAGGAGGCCAACATTTGTATCAACTTCTTTTGTGAACTAGTTACTATTGGCCTTCTATGCTTAAGGATTGTATTGCTTTTGCTCGATTATGTAAAACTTTTTAGCTCCATGCTCTATTAAAACAATTACCACTAGAGCCACAACATCCTATTGTTGCTTATTGTCCCTTTCAAATGTGGGGGCTCGATTTTACCTGACCCATTGGCCCATCTTTATCCAAAGGCTATAACTTCATTCTTACTGCTATAGAATACTTTACAAAATGGGTAGAGGTTGTCTCCGTTTGTCGACAAACAGGTGATTGTGTGGCTGAATTGATTAAGGAACACATCATTTGTCATTTTGGTGTACCCCAAAAAACATCATTGATAATGACACTCCATTATTAGGATGAAAACAATAGGGTTAATTGAAAAATATAAAATTCAAAAGGCATAATCATTGCCCTATAACCCTCAAAGTAATGGGCAATTTGAATCTTTCAATAAGATTTTGAAGCAAATATTAAGAAAAACTGTTGCAGAAAAACAACGAGATTGGCATGAATGCCTCTCTGAGACATATGGTCCTATTGGATATCTGTGAGGCTTAGCACAGGTGTTACCCGCTTTATGCTTGTTTACGGTGTTGAAGCCATATTGCCAATTGAAATTGAGCTTCTTAGTACAATTCTTACTACGACTACCCAACTTAATCCTCTGCATAATGATTATGTAATTGAGCGCATAACGGCGTTGGAGCATCTTGATGAGTACTGACATGATACAAGTAAATGTCTCTGACATTATCGCGAAAAGATGGCACACTATTACAATAAGAGTGCATCTCTTTGATCATTTGTGTCTGAAACAAGGGTTCTTTGTAATATGGATGAAGTACAGGTTGATCTCCCTTGACAACATAAAACCCTTGCCAAGATTACAAATTTGATTCTATTTGCACTATATATTTATGTTAAACTAACCCATAGTTTTAAATATTATACCGATCACCATACTAGATTATTAGGTGGTACATGCTATGATTGGTTCAACTTGGTCCAACCAGATTTAACTAGATTCGATGTATTATACAAAATTTAATAGTATATGAAGCATTCACCACCGAAAATTTTACAATAATGTATTTACTATTCAAAATTGATGAGAATTTCAACAAAAAGCTGCCATTCCTTTTAAGACATATATATTATCATCTCATACTCACAAATTATTATTCAACATTTAAAAATTTTTTAATATTAAGTTATTTATGACTTATTCTTTTTAACTATACAACTTTTTATTTTACATCTCTCCTTTGCCGCGGCTACGCAACAACGCCCAACCAGGTGGCTAGAGCTAGCTGCCGCCACCTTCGAGTGGCGAAAATCTAGCCGCCCAAGCTAGGCAATGGTGAGATTTGACCCCCCTTCCTTGTTGAGGGCGATTAGATTCGGCCGCCACAGGCCACGATGGTCGTATCTGCTGCCTAACAGAAAAAGCATGATTTCATTATTCAACTCAACCCAAGTACAAGGGTAATTAAGACATTAAGAAAGAAAACACCTTTGAATCATGAAATTAGTCCTAACCGCCCTTGAATCATGAATATGGTTCCATATGACCATTTAATTGTAAATACCTCTAAAATTCTTCTAGATAAGTATAAAAATAAACAATTGA
>JAURVB010005729.1:0-26605 GCA_033002965.1 Piper betle
GACAGACGCGGACAATAACTTGTCTGATGTTTGTTCGACCGATGCCCACCCCTACCCACAAGTAATTCGTGTATGTGTGGTTTGGATATTTTAAATAAATGACAAGCGGACTGGGTATGGCATAGGCGGGCCCACACCAATTGAGATAGCCACCAAGTTTCTTTCTATCCTACGCATGGTTGCATGAATCAGAATCGGAATCGGTTTTCTAGGGGGAATCGGAATCAGAATTAGTCTGAATCGGCCAAGAATCGGCTCAGTTGAATCGGTCCAAATTAATTTAATCGGTCATATATAATAATTTGACAATTTATAATATAAATATATTAAAATTGGGTATTGATGTTATTTTGATATTATTCTGTGTATTATAGTTTCTGATATTTTTAAATATTTTTTAAGATTATTTTTAAATTATTTAGAATTAATTATTATTTTTGAATCGAGTTAGACTCGAGTCAACTTTTAATTACGAGATTGCCACTCTTTACCCCCCGCCGTCACCGCCGCCGCCGGCCCGGTCGGCGGCGAGTCTCGTGGCGGCGATGTCGGAGGATGTCGGCAGCCCGATCGGTCGAACAGTCGACGGCCCACAGCCTGCGGCAAGGCGGCCCGTAGCCGGCGGCGAGTCGGTGGCGAGTCGGCGACGATTCGTGCGTCACAGCCCGATTCGGTCTGGCCACACGTCGGCGGCGACGTTGCGAGGTCGGCGGCGAGGTCGGTAGCCCGGTTGGCGGCGAGCCCGAAGTCGGGGAGCGGGCGGCGGCAGCGGCGGACGAGCGGCGGCAGCGTGGGGGGAGCGGGTTTGATTTTAGGTTTTTACCCGTGCTTAAATAATTTAATAAAAATCATACCTAGGGTATTTTAGTAATTTCATTAAAAAACCGATTCCGATTTAAATCGGCCGATTCCGATTCCACGTTAAATCGGTCGGAATCGGCCGAACTCGGCCGATTCGGGGAATCGGATCGGCGCGATGCTAATCCAATTTAAATCGGCCGATTCCGCACGAAATCGGCCGATTCGTGCATCATGGATCCTACTGTAAATTTGGGAACCGGGCACTTGCGAGTTTCGTTGAATCCATGTGGTTATTTAATTCAATTCAGTTGGCTTATTCATTTGACCCAGTAACAGAGTCACTTCGACTTGTTTATTCAAGGTTGTTGACTCGGTCAATCTGTTTAACTTTGACTCAACTAGTCCAAGTTGATCAAATATCTTTTTTATATTTATTTAAATATTTGTTAACTTAATATTTACTAAAGAGAATATTCAGATCGATTTGGTACATACTATGTATATCACAAATGGCAAAATTACAAATGGCAAAATTCCTTTAAATAACTGGACTTGTTAAATTACAATTATTATCAATGGTAAATTTGAAGCCTAAAAATGCATATTAAAGATTTTTATAATTAAGGATTTCTTTTGTAAATTTTTGTACATCAAAATATTTATCAATAAAAAGTTAAAATTGTTTCATTTTTTTGTATAAATTTTGTACTAAGTAATTAATTTAATTGTCATATATTTTAGTAATAAGTGTGCTGTGGTGTATCCCTAAACTCTAGTACTTACATTACATAAGACAAAAAACAAAATTGAATAGAAAACATGTATGCATTTTGCACACGTAGTGAGCGATTGAGTTTCAGTTTATTTATATAAAACAAAGAACTTGTAATAATTTAGCCCAGGTGCATCGTGATGGGGCCTAAATCTTGCTTTTTATAAAAATTAACAACTTAAAATTATAAGTACATCTTCACTAATATATTAAATTTTACCCTTAACACATATTAAACGTGTACTGTTATCTTTTAAGAACAAAAGTTACTTGCACATTTTGGGAGAAACCATTTTTGAATGGCTCTCCACTAACACATTGTGCACAAATACATCATCCACCAAATGCAAAAACCTAATATAAGCATCCACAATCTTTTATTCAAATTTTATATTAGAAATATATGGAAATGACTAAGACGATAGTATATCATAATTTTGTCAATAATATAGAAATACATGGGAGATTCAGTCTTCCAATCCATCAATCCAAATAAAAATCCCATCTTCCCACACCCAGTTACTCAAACAACAAAATATGCACAACACCAAAAATTAAACTAAAAATAAAAACCCAAAGAAGATATTATAATATCATGTAAAATAAAAGAATAAATTTAACTGAGTTATTTTCTTGACACAGACATTTTGAAAGCATAATTTTCTAGTATCTGTGTAATTGTTACTTAATTGTATATGGCCCCTGTGACTGTTGGGATTTTAACAACCAAAATCCCCAAACACCATGTTGTGTGTTTTGACAAGGCAAACCAATACAGGATAAAAGATATATGACACACAAATTTAAAGTGGAAACTTCTAAATTGAAATAAAACCACAACCAAAAAATATGAGATGAGTAAAATTACTCCTAATTACAAATCATAGACAAAAGGTAGAGAAGGATAAGAAATAAACTATAGTTGTCTTGTCGAAGAACCCAAACTCATGCTCATGTCTTCTTATGACCCTGTCTAGATCTGTACTCTAACTGACTCCAATTAGGAACACCAATCTCTAACTGGAACACACTCCAATTAGGAATACCAACCAATTAGGAATACCAACCTCTAACTGGAACACACTCCAATTAGGAATACCAACCAATTAGGAATACCAACCTCTAACTGGAACACACTCTAATTAGGACCGATACACACATCGGACAAAGTAAGTACACCATGAAGAAAGACTACCATGAGGAGAGGCTACCATATAGAGGAGAGCCTCAAACTATATATATATAGGAAAAGAAAACTAGCCTCGTAAATACCAAGAGCCAAAATACTAAATACTTATCGTCTTCAGCAATTCTTCTCGAATTCCTCATACCTCTTGGAATAACTCCATGTCTTTACGATTCCCCATATAATTGAATGTCTTCTCACATCTATCGTATGATGAGGGACCCCTACTATTGTAATACATGAAAATGCTTCCCTTCGTAATTCCAATTCCAGCATTATGTATGAAACTAAGCTCATTGTATAATTATCTATGATTATCTAGCATTTCATTTTCAAAAGGAAATAACTACTAATTTAAATCACTCCAATAAAGATCCAAAGGCCATAAAACATGAAACTCATGTCTAAAAAATATAAAAAATAAAATAGAAGAAAGGAATCACCAACCTTAAGAGTACATACGATGAAATTGACACTTGCTTTAGGGTAGAACCGTAAAATATCACAATGCTTGTGGGGTTGAGATTATGACTGAACAACATTAATTAGTTTGAGATTATAATATAGGTGACATTGATTAATTATGACTAACGACAATGGCGGTGGAGATGAAAAGAAGGGAAGAACTGAAATTTAAAAAAACATAGAGAAGTCCAATACGATGAGGTTATTATTATTTTTCTACTTAAAGTTTTTTTTATTTTTCTTTTCTTATAAGTGTGATCTGGCTCCAAAAATCACAATCACACGAAAGACTTTTAAACTTTTCCCTTTTAACAAAAAAAATAATTATATTTTAAAACTTTTTTTTGGAAATTCAATCATAATAACAAAAGATTTATTAATTTTGTTATCATCATATTATAACAAAAATAAAATAAAATATTATATTATTACATAATTATGTAATTAATATGTTATTATTATTACTTAATGAGGTAATAAATATATAACTTTAAAAATAATAATAATAAATTCACATGTAGCATTAAGAAAGCGTCAATATAAATAATTTAATTATTTGCGATAATGTAATTTACGAATATATTTTATAAAAAAACTAGGGTATGCATTAATTATTTTGTCATATAAAATTCTTTTATTTTTATTTTATGATATTTAATAAAGAAAGTACAAAGGCAGACACAAACTTTTATTTAATTTATCATTTTTAATATGAAGAAATCACCAACATATTATGAGTATATCCTTTTAAATATATTAAGAAAAATAAAATTAAAGTTAATTATAAAATTACAATGGATTTCTTTTGTAACGTTTGTATAAGAGTAAAAATATTTTTAAATTTTTTTATTGTTCTTTTTAAAAACATAGGTGTCATTTTTAATATTTATATGAATAAATGAATTTTAAACATATATTTATATATGTAGGAAAGAAGTTGAAAGTATTTTAAGTGAATATTTACTTACTTATTTTTAAATTATCTTATTAATTGCTTTAATTTTTTATGATTAACTTATTTTTGACTTAATTATAGAAATGCGTATTAGACTGGCTTGATACTCAATTACAGCCATAAATGTTACCGACCAATATTTCAATTTAAAATGACATAAAAATTGTTGCAATTTTTTTTGCCTGATAAAGAAATTCGAATTAATTAATCGAGCGATATTTAAAGTGATATGATAGCGCTAAAAGTCAAATTTTTTAACCAATTTATTAAGAAATATTTGATAAGATAACAATAAAGTCCTTGCAAATCAGGCATCGATCAGTCATGGTTAATAGTTGTCAACTCGATCAATTAATAGTATTAATGGTTGTACTAAAAGCTAATTTGATACATAATTACATGTTAATGGTAGTTGAAATGCTTTATTTAATTATTTTAAGCCTTGAAATTTGTGTTGGCAACCCAGAGATGAAAATAGCACCTAAAATGTAAAATAGAAGAAAATAAATAGAAGATTGTTATATTTATAATATTTAAAAAATTTATTTTTTATTTAATAACATTTATTTAAATAAGATATACTATATTTTACAGACTCTATCACCCGTAACTCGTACTGGATCCAAATATTTTTAGATAGTGATAAATCTAAGTAGCCCAAATTCATATACGTAACCTTAGCAGCGTGATCTAATTTGATTTTAGATAGTGATAAATCTAAGTCCCCCTTACAATCCTTGAGAAGAATCAGATTTTGATGGGTAAACCATAAGCTGCTCTTCCCAGTCTTATTACTTGCCAAATTGGACTATTTGATGGTAAGGGTTCTCGTCGCGCAAATTGAGTTGAGTTTTTGATCAATTCAAATTCGGTTAATTTTCAAGGTCGAGTTGAATTAATAAGGATTTGAGTCGAATTCGAACTAGCTTGATTCGTAATTATTGTTGTTGTTTTTTCATATAAATTATATTAAAATTTAATTTATAATTAAAATATCTTAAATTTATGTATAAAAGATTATTGAATCATATATAAATTTATTTAAATTTGATATCATATAATAATATTTTATAATTTGATTATATTTATATAAAAAAATTTAAGATAAACATGATAAAAAATCTTATTTTTTATATAAAATACGAGCTTTGAGTTAAGCCCAAGCCTAACTCATTGAATATCGAGTTAAGCTTAATCGAGTTTTTTCAAGTAGAGTATTTAGCTAAATTGAGTTTAATCGAGATTCGCACAATCCTAATTGATTAGTATATAATTTATGAATGAACATATAATTAGGTCGATTGGTATATAATTTATGAATTAACATATAATAAGGTTACATACTCTGTGGAAGTTCCATTGTGACCAAAGTTTTCCACCGTCCCATGACTCCATCTCTGGACGACTTATCATTACTCCGCTAAATGGCAACAGAATTGGAATTTAAAGCCTAGAAATTGGAATAGCCGTCATTGACCATTTCCGATCAAATTTTCCTTCATTAAAATTTAAATGCAATCAAACGTTGAAGTATTCATGCTACCCTTTCCTCATTATTCAATATATCCCTAAGATAATAAAACACATAAATATCTAAAAATACAATTTTTACAAAGTATATCCATGTTCCATGATTTGATTTGAATATAAAATAGATTGGCTCGGCTCTAACTTGATCGTTGGTTTCCATTAGGGTCGAACATCGAATTAACCTAAGCCAAACCAATTCCTTTTTATTTGTTTTTGCACGCATTGTAACAAATGACAAATGACGACACTTATTGCAAGCAATGATCGGGAAAACCATCCAAAAGTTTGCCCGAGCATGTTTTAACACGACCCAACATGAATGGTGGTTTTGAGGTAAATAAGATATCCACAGCAAAATCATTATGTTAAATGAGGGAGCTGCCACCCAACCATAGTTGCAAAAATCAGAATTGGTTTTCGAAGGATTTACTGAATAAGATCGAATCGGTCTAAATTGGTCAAGAATCGGTTTATTTGAATTGGTCCAAATTAGTTCTATACAAAATTTTCAACTTAGTCAAAATTGGTGGGTTACTAGTTATATAACATATCATTCTGATATTATTTTTATGTCATAATGTTTATTATATTTTATGATATTTTTTTCATATTCTCTTGGATTTTTTTGAATTATTTAGAATTAGTTATTATTATTTACTCGAGTCGGAGTCGAGTCAACTTTTAATTACGAGAAGCCACCGCAATTTCATCTCCCCTGCAACCCTATCACCCCGTCGCCAGCACCCGCCCGCCCACCCTTCGCTCCGCCCTGTCGCTGCCCTCTTTGCCTCGTCCTCCCACCGCCGCCATTGCCGCTGTCAAGAATTGGTCAATTTGTGCCGATTCCGAAATCGGTTCAAATTAGATAAAATCAGCCGATTCAAGAGACCGATTCGAGCCGAAGACCGATTTACATATTTTTTGTGATGCGGATCACTACGATCGATTTAAATCGGCCAATTCTCGAGTAGAATCGTCCAATTTTTGTAACCTAACCGCCCAACTGAAGCGCAGAATGCAGTTGATATTAGAGGGAATTGACTCATGCTTGTGTTCTTTTCTTGTCTAGTCAATAGAATACCTTTGCAGGTGAGTTGGTTAGGGTTGCTAATTAAGCGAGCCAGCTTACGACCATTTGGCATTCGGCTCGACTCGAAACTCAATATTTAAATACTTGAGGTTGAACTCTAATCCTACCAGTCGAGTTTGAGCAAGGTAATATTTGACTCGACTTGACTCGTTTATAACTAAACTCGACTCGAAACCAACTCATAGCTCAACTTGAACTCAATTCGATAATATAATATAACAATATGCATAACATTACTTGCCTACTCAAAATACATTTAAAATCATAAATAAATATTATTATTGACTACATACTAAATAATAGTGGTGGTGGGGGTTTTATTTTGTTTTGTATTTTTTATCAAATCTAGATTGTCTCTGTAATTGAACAATCCAAATTAAAGTTTAAGATAAAAATATTCTCTGCCCGTTAGGCTGTGTGTATATATATATATATATATATATATATATAAAAGTTTAATTATAACTAATTATATTTATTTATATACAATAAAATAATAAAATAGTGGGATAGCTCCAGTTGGAGAGCGTCAGATTGAAGACCATGAAGGTCATGTGTTGAATCCCGACTCATCACATAATTTAATATATATTTTTGTTGGATATGCCTTCCACCCTAAGAAAAGGGGGCGGGGAGGGTGGTGAAATCATAAATTAGTTGGTGAACAGTTCGCATCATATTTTACATTAGCACTTTTCCTTGATCCTTGATCGCCTAGAAGCATTGCTCTCTGCATCTTTGTCAATGCTATTGCTATTTTAATGACATTTCTTCCTCGTTTATATGTTTGGTGACTTGTGTAATATATCAATATTTCATTAATGTTTGAAACTGCTTAAAACCTACTTTTAAATATCTTACCCAAGATATAATGTGCACTGTTTTTAAATTCGGTATGTGCTTAGGTCTTTGTACCATTCTAATCCATGCACAACTGTTTAATCTAAAATTTTCATAAAATCTAATTTTTTGTTAAAAATTACAGTATTTGATAAAATACTGATTACAAAATACATTTTGATGTCTAACAAAATATTTTATTAATAATTTTAAAATCTAGTTATATCTAGTTCGACCCGGTTAAACCAAATATATCTTGCTTGGTATAAGCCTCACTATTTCGATACACATCAATCGCTAGTTCATGTATCCTTGCATGGGGGTGCAAAATGCGGATGCAGACGGAGACACCAATCACTAGTTCATGCATCCTTACATGGGGTGCTAAAATGCGGGTGCAGATGGAGACACGAGTCCACATGATCGACAGTTGACCGTTGATGATCAGGTCATGCAACGGTCATGCATGATCCGCATCCTCATGTACGTCTGCATCTGGACTAAACGGTCATGAGGACCGGCATCCCCTTGTGCATCCGCATTTGGCGGGCGGAATCCCTAGTCTATGTGGGGAAAAATTGTTCTTGGCATCAAGACTCAATCTTTGTGCCCATATAAGCAAAGCATTAGTTCTTTTTATACTTGTTGACTAGTATGTTCCTCATTAATGTTAGGAAAATCTATTGAACGGGCTTCATGAGCCAAGTTCGACAATGATTAATCTAACCCCTTATAAAAGGTCAAAAAGCTTAATTAAGTGCATCGGAAAATCACCTTCTTCTTTTAAAAACAGCTTGTCCAACTAGTCAAGTTTCTTTCCCCATCAAATTCTAAGAATCATAATTATTAAAATAATAAGGAAAAATATCATAAATAGCCAAATTTGAAACTTTTCTTTCAAAAAATATCAAAGTTTATAAAATTATATCAAATACAATCATTTTAAAACCATATCAATCGTAACCAAATTCCATTATTTTTTATTTAATGATGAAAATGCCCATAAATTTTATTTTTATTAATATCAAAGTAGATATTAGATAAAAGTTATAACTTTCACTAACTTTATATATATACATATATATATATATATATATATAGACTTATAAAAGATAAATAGACTCTAAAATTATATTATTGATCAGCTAAAAAGTAAAAAAAAAATTTATTGAATTTTGGACCATAAAAAATATATTAAATTTTTAACCATCAAAAATAAAAAAATAAAAAAAATATTTTTGGGTGTTTGAAACTTGAATTTGAAATTGACATATTTTATTAGAAATTAAAACTCTTGTTTTATCTAATATATTTTTATTATGAATAATTTTTTAAAAAATAAAATACCATTTGTTATATAAATTACAAGAAAAATATGTTTAAGAAAAATTTGAAGTTAGAATAAGGGTGTTTAAGTCAACAAAATAAATATTATGAGTCAAATATTCTTAAAACATATGAATTGACTATACGTGAAATAAAAATTTAAGATTTTACTATATCTTATATAAATTTAAAGTTTTTATTATCTGTGATAAAAACCTCCCATAGGAGCAGTTGACAATTAAATCCAACTTTTCCATTGCTTTTCGTATCCGTAATAGTGCAAAAAGAACCCGGCTCCAAGTTGTTCAGGAATGATAACCAAGTCTTTAATCCATTACCCTCAATAATTTGATAATCTAATCCTCACAAATCAATGGTGGTTAGCAGAATCACATAGTAAATCTTTCAGTCTAAAGCAATAAATTGTGATTTCTTAGTTTCTTCCTTTTATTTTATGATGTGTTGAGCAATCCAAGCATCAAATTCTTCCCCAAAGAACCGAAAGGGCACTAATGTTTATAATAAAATTTTGTTAGGGTGCCCCTTGGCAAATATTATACGAGTAAAATATACATTTTGATATAAGTTTCAAATAATTTTTTTCTTACAACTTGTAAAATTCAATTACATTAAAAAGTTTGATAGTTGCCGTCCACTACAAAGGCATTTGAGAAATTCCTAATATGAATGCTTGTATTTTGGTCTTTGCAAGTTTATTAGCCGGAAGGTCTTATAGCATATTTAGATTTTTAGGAAAAACGTTTTAAATATTTATATATATCCTTTTTACCCAAAATCATTAATAATTTACTTTTTCTTATTGTTTTTTGGGGCTTTTTTTAATGAAAAACTATTCAAGAAATAATCAAGCAAGATGCAGAAGATTTGACAAACTTTATTCCAAGTCTGCAGAAGTCGGTGACAATTATTTACTCCCATCGGCGGTGGGAGGCGGCATCCATGGACTTTCATGGCTGCTTGCCAGTTGACATCTACCTCTTGGTTGCTAATTTCCACATTCCAACTTTTCTTTATTCTCAACTTAAAGCGCCAACACCAACCTTGCAATTTGCAAACCTCTACCAAACGTACCCAAAAACGAGGGACGCCATTCTTCTCCTCAATGCCTCCCACTTCCCACCTATATATATTCATCCCCTCCGCAACACCCTTTTAAAACCACACCCAATTTCATGGCCTCCCCCATCTGGGATGTTTTCTGAGTCTACCCACAATTGATTTCATTGTTGAGTCGTCCTCATTTTTGACTCAATATTGGACGATCATAAAAGGAAGTATTTGTTTTCTTAGAGGTCCACATGGGGAAGTATGTAGAGATGTTGGATACCGGGGTGAGAATCGTTGCTCGCTTCTATTCTCACTGCCCACAGACGGCGAGGATGTACTACAAGCCGCCTCCGGCCAACGACAAAGGCACCAGCAAGAGCTTGGCTCGTGACACCACCGGCGCCGATGGTACCCGAGAGATTCTTTATTGCGTTGTATGACGCAACAAATTATTATTTGTTTTGAATTAGGCTGTTACCAAGAAAGAGATTGTCGGAGAAAACCATTCATTGAGTCATCTAGATGACAGATCTGTCATCTTGTTATAACCTATACTAATCCTTTTCTTCAGCTCATATTAGTTCTTTTTGTAGATCTTGAAAATGATAACAAAATTTTGGGCTCGGTGATTTCGTTGATTTCTCTAGTGATTGATTATTACATGATGACAAATATTTGATTGTGGAGGTATTGAATGATCCTGTACGTATCGACGTTCGGCTCAATTCACGCAGGTTAATCGATCTCCTCGTAGAAAAACATGTCGTCCAATATGCTTGACAAAGTTTGTCCGTAGTTGTTTGGGTTGAAAGAAAATGAAAATCTTATGAAGTTCTTGAATTTTTGTTTGAAGTATGGACCTCCAAAGGTTCCTTCAAAGCGAAATGAATATGCCATTATCAAGAGTAATTTGAAGGGTCCTGGTCCCTGGAATTGGGATTGAGCTATTATTATTAGCTTTAGGCCTTTCTAGAATATTATTACTCTTTTTTTAAAAAAATCCACCAATAAGGTCTTATAGCCGGCCAGGGATTTGCTATATTAAGTGCTAAGGCTGCATCAAACCCGTTGTCACACTTAACTGATAAATGTAAATCACTTAAATTAATGGTATTTAAGAAAATTACTCTTACAATTAAATTAATATCTCTTCCAATTTAAGATATTTAATCAATGATAATTTCCCTCATTCTCATTGTATCGTACAGCCATACTATGTTGGCTGCAACTCCAGTAGATTTTTACTCTTTTTTAAAGTAATCGGACCTTTAAAGCATAATGAACGTGTGATTGGGGAAAGGAATATGAAAGGTTATTGAATTGGGATTGAGCTATTTCTCTAAGCAATGGGATTAAGAGTTCTTGATGAGTTTAGTCTCTTTGTTTTAATTTTGCACGTACAATTTGAGGCACAAACAATATGTGAATTGTATTGTGGGCAACTTATGGATTAGAAACTTTGGGGACCAATATTATATTTTAAAAAGGTGACCAACATATCTAAGCCAAGTTGGGAACCACCTCAAAACTAACTGTCAAACCCTAAATTAGTTTAGATGGTTTGAAAAGTTAAGAAAATCATTGATAAAAAAGAAAGAAAGAATGGTGGCAGGCTGGCAGCAAGGAGGAGAGTCCTTTTGAGCTTTTCGCCGATTTGGGCTCAGCTCAAATGGAAACATTTTAGTCACATCCACCTTATTTGTGCTCCAGATATTTCAAGTTTAATAAATGAATAATTATTTTTATAGATGGATAAACCTGTTAGTTCTAAGATTTTTCAAGCCCAGTAAGTGGGGTTTTTTAGGAGGATATTTCATCTAATTTACTTATTAAGGATATGTTTCGTTAGCATAAAATAAATATAAATGATATGAAGATTTTAAAATAGTATACATATATATATATATATAATATGTTTTTATGAAAAAATAGTATATACTTATTATATTTTATATTGATATTAATCATAATTATCGTATAAAGTGGGCCACACATATGCAATCCCATGTATAATCAATTTCCCCCTTTACTTACCTTAGATGGAATAATAAATTATATATAATAGAACACATGAGTGGCCACTTAAAAGTATTTACGATTGTTTTATACTCCCACTTAGACGTAACCATTTTGAGACAACCATATTTAATTCAGACACAAAATGATTTACTTAATATTACTTTATATATATAATATATTAAATATAATGCTTTTAGTAAGAATGATTATTTCAAAATTTTCATGTCATTTACGCTATTTTTATGTCAATTAAATGGACCCTAATCTTTTTTGTTGGCATGAAAAGTGTAAATCTAAAAAAAAATCATAAGAAGTAGAAATGCAATAAAATGAACTAATATGAAAATTTTAAAGATTTTCCTTGCATATTTAGATAACAAAAAAATAAGATAAAAATGAAACATTTCTTTCTTACGTGTTTTCTAAAATTTTTTTCAATTTCTTTTATTTTTTGCAAGAAAATATTACTTTATAAAATTTTTAAACTTACTTTTATATAATACAAATACAAGGAAATTTTATGATCTCCCAAGTTTTACATTTTTTTCATATACTTTTAAGATAACTTCCACTGGGATGATGTAATCTTTTAAAACTTTTCAACCATTTTTATCAGTGTACTATGCTACTTTTCTTTGATTTTATTGTATAATAAAATACTAAATAATAGGAGACAGCGCCTAGCAATTTGAAAGGGTATAGATCATAAATTGTAAATAGTTAGGACATGTTAGACTACTGGTCCAACAAACACAACATTAACTTTAAGCCCATCAATCTGATCAGGTAGAGCATTGGCAGTTGGCGCAAGCAATGGGAAAGGATATAGGTGACTATGTTAGTTTCCAAGTCCAAAAAATTGATATAGACTCAGCACATATACATTTATAAAGCAATGGGAAAGTAAAAAGGTGACCATGTTTATGGTTGTAGGCTTCAGCTTGGGTGAGCATTGAACCGAACCGAATTCATGTTCTGCGGCCGGATTTCAAAACCCAAACCAAACCAAAGTACACTCAAAATTGAATCAAACTAAACCAAAATATTTAGCTTAGTCGGTTTGGTAACAAAATAATTGAATTACATGATAGAAGGTTGAACTTTGCAAATATGGGCACCTAACCACTAAAAGATCAGACCACCGTTTTCTGGAGAAACGTCAAAGTTAAGGCATTTAGATATTGTAGAAACAGATCGCCATGAACAAAATCCTCATTATTATAGTCATGGTTATGGATTAGTACCTTACGTGGCTACTCCTAGTGACAATGAAAGAAATAATCCTGAAGATAATGAGAAGATAACTTCAACAATGAAGATGGAGACGACCTGTACGACAGCGATGAAAGTGCGATACGCCTTGATGACGACTAAAGCGCCTGGATAACAACTAAAGCAAAGAATATGTTCAGTTAACAAAGTTTGGAAGTATGCGGCGGCAGACGTAACTTTACAAATAAATTTTAAGTCCGCATCTTTCTATTACTTTTCTTTACTTTATTTAAAGTCCGAATATAGTGTACACTCGGATGTGTCTAATAAAATTAAAAGTAATGTATAAGCAGTTGGAGTCTATATCCATAAATAGCCTTCGTCTGTAATCAGAAAGCAAGAGTGTAAGCAAGAAAATTTCTAAGTTTCTAAGTAAGTCGAAGTTTAAAGCGTCTGTAAGAAAGTTTGAACTCAGTGTGTAAAGATCGTGCAGATCTTATTAAGTAAGTCTTCTGTGTCTGTACTCTTCCATCTCTATAAATAAAAAGTGTGTTTTATGTATACTTTGTTTTGATTATACTATTTCAATTATTAATCCCATAAGCCAGTAAAATTAGAACTTAGTTCAATTTAGAATTCTCGAGTAAAGGCCGCTGAGTCCTAAACATTGGCATTGAGGCAAGAGGCCATTTAGCCGTGAAGTCTATGGGAACATGCCAAAAAGGGAAGTGGATTGACCTAAAGGATAATTTTACTACTTTAATGATTGATATTGAAATATTAATCTTAGCAGTAGTTATAATATCTATCTTATTCGTACTTATTTGCGTAAGTTGTTAATGAGTCTTATTGTAATCGCTAGAGATAGAATACTTATATTTAGTCTAGACACAACTAATATTTTTATAAAACTTCTTCTAATTACCTTTGTAATACCTCTAATAGCTACCTGGATAGTATTTGCCTATTTAACAGTAAAAGAATTAGTAGTAATTGCTAATTAAATATTTAAAAAGTAAAAAAAAGGGTAAAAAATTCGGTAACAGAGCAAAGTTAGTAGATCTCAGGCAAAATTGAAAACCTAAACTATTTAAATTTAGAAATATCTAGTCATCAAAAAATGTAATTAATCTAAACTATAGCATTCTATGTTGTAACTTTAATAGTAGTCATAAGCATGAGCTTCATGGTCCTAATCCTCAGCTAAATAGTATTATAGATTTAATCATAAATTTAGAAGAAAACTTAAAAACTCAAAATAAATAAAAAACTATAAAAATCTCTAACTTAGATTATATAAAAGATCAAAACAAGATTATTCTAGAAAAGCTTTCAGTCAATCATATTACTGCTATACAACAAGAATTAAAAGTTATAAAATAGGATTTAAAAAATATTAAAACTGAAATATCACAAATTAAGTTTTCAGTAAGTTAATGAGTAGGTATAAATCAGACCCAAACTATCAGCAAGCTATTAAAGATGCTAAAGAATTTATTGACAACGAATTTCTTGGATTTACTACTTATACTGGAAATAGTTCTGAAGGCAAAGTATATCCAGCCCAGTTTAACTTTCAACCAGTTTACTATTACAACTACTAGAATAAATAACAAAGTTAGAAGAAAAATTAAATAAAATAAAATCCTCAAAATCTCCAAAAGAAATAACTACCTCACAAAGCTAGAAATATTGGTAAAATGGCTTTAAAAACTTTTTCAAGAACTAATAGAAATATCGTCACTAAAAAAATAATAATGAAATAAGAATAGATGAAGTAATAGATATAGATAAAAATCTAGAAATATATAATAAAAAACAATTAGCTAGTTTAGATCCTAAAATATTATATAAAACGGGACTATTAGATTTTTCTACACAAGTTTAAACTCAACAAGAGAAATTCCTATAAGTTGTACTGGAAACGAATCTATAAATCTTGATTTATTTCATCCCAAATCTATAAGTGAAATTGTTAAACTTAAAAAATCTCCACTTCATATAGGATTAATAGTAGTAGGAATTAAAATTTTAAGCAGACAGTAAGCAGACAAGGTTTAGGAGCTAAAACGCTAGTATTAATATATGATGGATGCTGGAAAAATAATATGAAAAAAGCAATAGTAGTAGGAGAAGAAGTAGATATTAATGAAGGAAATAGTTTATCATATTGTGCCCCTAACTTATTAAAATCTACAAAAGATCTAAAAAATCTTAAAATAGGAATCCAAACTAAAAGATATGACGAATATGATGGAGATAATTTAATAATAAGTCTAACAATATTGGGAAAATTAACAAACTCTACAAGTACACAATACTAAGTACATATGGACAGACTTATTCAATCCTTATTGTAAAACCCACGATTCGAGTCAGGGTTTTATATGCAGAACATGTCGGTTCGACTATTATTTCGAGTTGAGTATGTTTCAGAACATGTATACTGAGCCGACGTAGGTCGCGTGTACGAGCTATGAGGGTCATGCGTACCCAAGTATATGATGATAACGTCGTGAACACAACAGAACAGAATTAGTTATCAGAATATATAAGAGTATGCCAGTTATTTTTTTATTTTTATATATAGTGGATTGTAGAATTAGTTTTAGGCGGTTTACCGTGTTAGGACCTGTTATGGGTAGTTTGGGTGGGTTCATAGTTCTAGAGCATATTATTATGATTTTTTGGTATTTGTTTGATTTTATGGGATTTTTCTTGATTTTTTTAGGATTTAATACGATTTAGTTATTATTCTTGGCTCGAGCCTGATGCGAGTCAAATATTATTTATGATATTGCCACCCAATTATTTTTCTCACCCCGACCTTTCTTCCTTCTTCCCCATCCAAACCCTAGTCGTGCCGCCACCTTTTGCTTGTCGTTGCTGCCACCGTCCAAGCCAGTCTGCTGCCGATCGTCGCCGCTAGGCCCCGCCTCGACATTGCCATCCTGCCTCGAGCACCCCGGCCACCACCAGGCCGCCGTGATGCCAGAATCGCCGTGCCTAGCGCCGCTGCTGTGATTTGGTCACTTTGCCAATTACGCTACCGGCGATTGTCGTCGCCACGATTGGGTGGTAGCCTCGACACCCATGACCCTCCAGTGATCTTTCCCGACCAGAGCAAAGGCCATCGCCGCCCAAATTGGCCAGATTTAATCACCTAAAGTCGCCACTCTATTTTAGGCATTTCCCGGTGAGCCGCCACCTCTGTTGGCAATGTCAACATCGTAGATACGTTGGGCTCTCTGAGCCGGTTCCAATGGTACCCAATATGACCACTTTTCAGCCAGTAAACGCCGCCGGCGACTATCGTCGGAAAACTGTCGGAAGCTACCAAAAAACTACTGAAACTTGCCGGAAAACCGGATTTGCTAGAATTTGCTGGATCTTCCGCGGAGCTCATCCTATTGATCCCGATCGAACTTTGGACGCCAATGAGTGCCGAATTCGAGCTCCGAGACGCGCGACAAAACCCTAGCCATCGCCGATTGCCGATGACGTGAGGTATAATTACCTTTGAGTTAATTATTTAAAATTGATGATTGCTAGCATAACATGTTAGGACTGATTAATTGTTATGATAATGTCTAATTATAGGTGAAGTGATAAGTTACATAATGTGATTAATAGTGCAAGGAGGATAAGTGATCTAATGAGATAAAGTAAATATGAGCATGTTAATCGAGTATGGCATAAAAACACAGTAAAATTGGTATGAATAGGATTAGTTAGAATTATTTTCATACTTATGATTATTTGATTGTTGATTGATGGTCATTGAGTTTGATGCATCATTTACTTAGCGGGCGTTAGTATTTAGTTTTGATGTGTAGGTATGGAATAGGAACTTGCCGCTTAGGCGCGATGACACGCTTGGAGCTTCTACCAGGTCAGTTTAGGACTCGCCTTTATTTTTACTCTATTCTATTGTATGTTTGTTTTATTGCCTACAGGACGGGTTAAGTGGCATTTTATCGGATCCCACTTAACTCTGGTCATTTAACCGAACAGTTTTCCAGATTAATAACCCCTTGAGGATGAGATCCCTTGAGGATGATCAAGATCCACCACAAGTTGCCTTCGGGCCTATTATATAAATCCCTTCTCAGGCCTATATATATAATTTTATCGAGTCTTCAGTGAGACGAGATATGGAGAAACTGACTGCACGTACCATGAGCGGATGCTGTGACAGTCAAAGTAGTCTCTGGATTAGTGAAGCGGACTGTTCCATTCTTGAGGGATCCTGACAACTGTGACTTTGAGTTCCTCACACCCGGAGAATGTGGAGGTTTACGGGTACTGTTTAGTACAACACATATGCGGACTTGTGGTTTAAATGGTACTAAAGGTGACTGCCTAAGAATACTCGGCCTTCGTGCTCAAGGCAAGGAAAAATATGGAGGTAAGGAGAGGGATTAGGATTCGAGACCAAAAAATGAAGTAAGAAAATGTTGAGTGAGGCATCAGCAGCAATAGATTAGTCAATTCACAATGCTACCGGGTCTGCAGCCTAGTGGTTCCTCAGTAGATGCCCTTCAGAGTGTTCAGATAGAGTATATGATGTTTTCTTTCCTATGAGAGTTTGCTCTCATAGCCAGCTTGTTATAGTTTTTTTTCTGGACCAATAACACTTGTTACTGGCATGTTTTTATACTATATATAGGTAATAATCACGAGTTGGAGGAGCCAGCTTGGATGGAGGAGCACTGTTGTCGCTCGCACACATGTCAGTCGATAGAGTGGTTAATATTTTGTTATGTTGTTATCATATTGATGGGATGAGATGAAATACTAAAATATGAGGACATGATGAGATGAAATACTAAGACATGATGACAGGAAAAAGAAATGTGAATAGATTGCGCAGCAGAAGTGTGGCAGGTTGAAACCCAAGTTCCAAAATGAGTATACATCATATTAGATTACGTGTGATTGAAATGGTTGATATATGCATATATACTTGTATATATTATTTTGACAGGGTGGAGCCTAATTGCACATTTAGGGGAGACTCTGTCCATTGTATTTCAGATTTTTTATGCGATTTTTATTGTAATTGTATTGGTGTGTAAATTTGTTTGAATGTCATCCATGTAGTATCATATTAGGATTCTAAGCATTCATCCATGTATGACGAGTCGTATCTTCTTCTTAAGACGCCGAGATTAGATCCGCACAAGTTGGGTTCGGGTTAGCTGACCAAACCGGGGCCTGTAACATGCCAATTTGGTTCACGAGCATGAACCGGATTTGGGGTGTTATAGAATTGGTATCAGAGCCACTCTCGGCCGATTAAGATGTATGATACTTTTATTGGTGATGTGTGTGCAAAGACTGCTCCAAGTCCAGTTGGCAAGTATGTTTCTGTCTATTTTCTTTACATACAGATTTTTCTTCATAAGTTGTTTGGATAACAGTGTATTCAGGGCTTGATCAGAAAATATGTAGAATTGACCTTAGTTAAGCTGACAGGTCATTTCTATGGATTTTTATCATGATATCAGACTGTTTGGTTAGATGTGAGTAGGGTATGTCGTAGTGCTAGTAGAGGTAGAATGGGTATAAGATCTCATCTTATTCCAGATCTAGATGTCAGCAGGAATCTGACAGGCTTGTCATGGTGGGTTTAGAAACCCACCGATTCTGTCCATTGCAAAAGAGATTTGTATGTGTTAGGGTGAATGCATTTTTAGTCAGTTGAGGCTGAATTGGATATTGAGGAGATGTTCGTCTCTTGCATGTCACCACATTAGTCCTGCTTTAGTGGGACATGGTGTACATTGTGGTGATGAGTTAAAAAGAAAAGGGGCAACAGTAAGGAGCTTCAAGTATAGAGGTACTGGCAAGATAGTTGGCACATGAGACGGACCACTTCCAGAAGATAGTGATGAATGAGGATGAGTAGCGTGGTGGATCGACAGTTCGATTAGCACTTCACCTTCTCCCCCTCTTCCACTAGTTTATGACCTACGGGCAACAGTTTTGGCTTCACTTTGCCAGACAGAGGTCTCAATATGATGAGGAAAAGATCGGGACTACTATTGCCTATGAGATCAGATATTTGATAGGATTCCACTAGAGATAAGGCATCAAATCAGTGATTGCCGTTTGAGGGCCAATTAGCACTGATGAAAGCAGCCACTCCAGATTTCAAGACATTAGAGTGGGTTTAGCATAGGTTTACCATCATATGTGTCGGCACCATGATCCAAACCCCTCTGGATCAGACACGTATGGTTGGACAACCTGAGCCGAGTTGTCAGCAGCCAAGATATGTCGGAGACAGTAGAGTGGATTTACGATGTATACGATCAAGATCAGATTTTTAGTATCTAGATAGAATTGTCGCCGATAGAGTTGCACAACCACCGACCGAGTGCACAACCACCGACTGAGTGCACAACCACCGACCAAGTTGCACAACCGCCGATCAAGTGCACAACTGCTGACCAAGTTGCACAACCGCCGACCGAGTCACACAACCACTGCCGAGGTGCACAACCATCATCTGAGATGCACTACCATCGATCGAAGATGCACTACCGCCGTCCGTGTATTGCTCATTCTCTGACCGAGTAGATTAGTTAGAGCTTAGTAGGGCCAGAACTTGAGGAACAAGACATAGCTACAATGGGAATTAGCAAAACAGAGAAGAGTTAGGAAAACTGAGGTTATTTGGATGAGATGGCATAGGATCTGACTTCACAGCTTTCTTGAAATCATTGTCTTGACCTGACACCCTTTTGAAAGATAACCCCATTATACACTGTTATTGATAGTCTCATAGGGATCCTCATGGACAGAGTCAGGGAACATGACAGTATGACCTCTTGATGGGACGGTCACAATGATCAGCATGATCATACATCCATGGGCCACAACCAACATACATAGATGAAATGGTTTGTAGATGGTCACACACGCAGTTTAACCCATTTAGCGATTGACCAATCAGTGAGAGAAGTTTGACTTGTATTAGAATATTGGGCATAGATAGAGGGTTAGTGAGAAAGTGTCTTTCAGAGAGATAGTGATTCCCTTGTGTTTCGCCAGCACGATTAGGTTCTCACCTTAAACCATAGGGTTGAGCCTTAGCCTGAGTATAGAGGTACCTTTATGGTACTAATTAGGGTTTACAATGTAGGTAGATGGTTGCAGACTGATCTTCCGATGAGGATTTCACCCCAGCTTGAGAACGATGTAAATAGGGACTTCAGATAGAACAGATGATATTGATGAGACTGAGTGATATCAATGTATGCTCATCTTAATTGATAGCCTTGCTTGAGAGTCTACCAGAGCGGCAGTAATCATGTGAGTTAAGATTAGTACTACAAATCGGTATGGGACAGCAGGTCACACACCACTAAAGAGCGGACGAGACGCGTGTCAAACCTCATTATGAGTCCCCGTAGACTTGTGGGGAGATAGTGATTCTTTGGGTCATTTGAACCCTGCCCGTTTAGAAGTGTGTGACTAGTACAATATTGAGAAACACGTGCCTACTGTTAGCTGATTGAATTAGAGCCATGTAGGAGCCATTTCTAAGATTTATCATTGATTGGCTATTCCACAGACTGATCACCTATGACATAGTAAATCGTGGTGACCTTAGAGACAAGTCCATAGACCTACCGATATTTTGGCCACCCAGTATGCTACATAGGGTTTTCATCGCCCCTGCCACTTACATGATACCTTGACCTTACCATATGTAAAAACCATGATTTTTATTACAAGACTCGAACCTAAATATTATGAAATAAATATCGATGAACCAATATGGTTGGTTATCAAGTCGACCGGTCATGGTTCGACTTAAGGTCACCTAGAAAATACCTATTCATGAATGGATGATGGGGTGTGAGAATTTAATGAAGGGGCTCGTTGAACCTAGGAAATACCTATGGATGATGGGGTATGAGTATTTAATGGAGGGAATGGTTGAAGTGTATATATATGCAGGAGGAGGGGATCGTTGAGGGGGGGGAAAACTTTTTCCTAGCCGTCAAATTCTTCTTGCCTCCTCTCCGTCCCAGGCGACCTCCCCATTTCTGCGTGAGTATTTCGTCCCTCATCTTATTTGTTTCCATTAGGATTCTTGCATGCAAGGTTTGTTGGAGACGCCCTGCTAAGTTGCTAGATCCCTAGCGTCTTATGCATGGGGTTCTTGTCGACTGCTTGGTATGAACTGTTGTGAGTCTTTGGGGTCGGGTGTTTGTTTTGTTGTGGGTGTGCTGCTTTGCTTCATCCTTCGATTGGCAAGAATTGTTGGGATTCTTTGAATTGCTTAGTTGTTTTGTTAATGGACATGTCAGAATGGACCTGACAGCCAATAATGGACATGTCAGAATGGACCTGACAGCCAATAATGGACATGTCAGAATGGACCTGACAGCCAATAATGGACATGTCAGAATGGACCTGACAGCCAATAATGGACATGTCAGAATGGACCTGACAGCCAATAATGGATATGTCAGAATGGACCTGACAGCCAATAATGTACATGTCAGAATGGACCTGACAGCCAATAATGACTAATCTCAGAATGACCTGGGAGACCACCTAATCTCAGAATGAACTAGGAGACAAACTTTTAATCTCAGAATGACCTGAGAGCCTATAGAACTACATTGAGCTTGATCCCGACATGGGTATGTAGGCTAATCAAGATTGTTTGATTTCAGCTCACTTAAGGAAGAATGAAAGTATGGTTGGTGGTTCTTTTACGAACTCAGGGTAGGAGAATGGATAATAAATTAGACTTCCTTTTATTTTCTTGTGTTATACATGTGGCTTTGGGAAACGATCCAAGACTGTGGAACTATTATTATTATGTCTTGACTAACCATAATTTACTTTGAATGAGTCATACTTATGGTTTTAATAGAAATCATGTAACATATAAGTAACGCCCGGACCGGTTAGGGCTGGTCGTTACAGGGTTGGTTTGGTATAATTTCGAGTAACGCCTAGCCAGCTAGGCCCACAATATTGTGAAAAATGGCGGGTCGTTATACGTGGTATCAGAGCACGGTTTCCCACAAAGCTCACATTTTATGATTTAAGTACCTTGTTGAAAAGTCCAGTAATTATCTTTTTCCATTGTGTTATGTTATTAATTAACAAAGTTCTTCGCTAATAAACCTAAGTCAAAACTGAAACAAGAATGTATAAATGAACCATGATGGTTTGATGTTTTAGATGGCAGGCACTCGTAGACAGATTACCCGATCTACCCCATCAAGTCCGAACACAGAGAATGAGAGCCCCGTTGAAGGAAGTTTGAGGACATTCTGTATAGACGATGTAAAAATTGCACCAAGATGCATTCCAGGCAATGCAACGAGCCCCGTCGGTGCTACAATTGCGGCAGGACGAGACACATGATAAAAGACTGTCGTCAGCCTTCGAAGCAACAACAGGAGCAGCCTGAGATCCCGAAGATATAATTAATCATGCTTATCATCTTGCTGTTATAATATTTCGGGGACGAAATATCTCTAAGTTGGGGAGATTGTAAAAACCATGATTTTTATTACAAGACTCGAACCTAAATATTATGAAATAAATATCGATGAACTAATATGGTTGGTTATCAAGTCGACCGGTCATGGTTCGACTTAAGGTCACCTAGAAAATACCTATTCATGAATGGATGATGGGGTGTGAGAATTTAATGAAGGGGCTCGTTGAACCTAGGAAATACCTATGGATGATGGGGTATGAGAATTTAATGGAGGGAATGGTTGAAGTGTATATATATGCAGGAGGAGGGGATCGTTGAGGGGGGAAAAAAACTTTTTCCTAGCCGTCAAATTCTTCTTGCCTCCTCTCCGTCCCAGGCGACCTCCCCATTTTTGCGTGAGTATTTCGTCCCTCATCTTATTTGTTTCCATTAGGATTCTTGCATGCAAGGTTTGTTGGAGACGCCCTGCTAAGTTGCTAGATCCCTAGCGTCTTATGCATGGGGTTCTTGTCGACTGCTTGGTATGAACTGCTGCGAGTCTTTGGGGTCGGGTGTTTGTTTTGTTGTGGGTGTGCTACTTTGCTTCATCCTTCGATTGGCAAGAATTGTTGGGATTCTTTGAATTGCTTAGTTGTTTTGTTAATGGACATGTCAGAATGGACCTGACAGCCAATAATGGACATGTCAGAATGGACCTGACAGCCAATAATGGACATGTCAGAATGGACCTGACAGCCAATAATGGACATGTCAGAATGGACCTGACAGCCAATAATGGACATGTCAGAATGGACCTGACAGCCAATAATGGACATGTCAGAATGGACCTGACAGCCAATAATGGACATGTCAGAATGGACCTGACAGCCAATAATGGACATGTCAGAATGGACCTGACAGCCAATAATGGACATGTCAGAATGGACCTGACAGCCAAAAATGGATATGTCAGAATGGACCTGACAGCCAATAATGGACATGTCAGAATGGACCTGACAGCCAATAATGACTAATCTCAGAATGACCTGGGAGACCACCTAATCTCAGAATGAACTGGGAGACAAACTTTTAATCTCAGAATGACCTGAGAGCCTATAGAACTACATTGAGCTTGATCCCGACATGGGTATGTAGGCTAATCAAGATTGTTTGATTTCAGCTCACTTAAGGAAGAATGAAAGTATGGTTGGTGGTTCTTTTACGAACTCAGGGTAGGAGAATGGATAATAAATTGGACTTCCTTTTATTTTCTTGTGTTATACATGTGGCTTTGGGAAACGATCCAAGACTGTGGAACTATTATTATTATGTCTTGACTAACCATAATTTACTTTGAATGAGTCATACTTATGGTTTTAATAGAAATCATGTAACATATAAGTAACGCCCGGACCGGTTAGGGCTGGTCGTTACAGGGTTGGTTTGGTATAATTTCGAGTAACGCCTAGCCAGCTAGGCCCACAATATTGTGAAAAATGGCGGGTCGTTACAGGTGGTATCAGAGCACGGTTTCCCACAAGCTCACATTTTATGACTCAAGTACCTTGTTGAAAAGTCCAGTAATTATCTTTTTCCACTGTGTTATGTTATTAATTAACAAAGTTCTTCGCTAATAAACCTAAGTCAAAACTGAAACAAGAATGTATAAATGAACCATGATGGTTCGATGTTTCAGATGGCAGGCACTCGTAGACAGACTACCCGATCTACCCCATCAAGTCCGAACACAGAGAATGTATTGGCCCAGATCCTAACGGCCATACAGGGACTAGCACAGGCTTCAGAAAATACAAATTCTGTGATTCAGAATATTGTTCAGCGGCTACCGGGAGTGGTAACAGGGAATGGAGCCTCAAACTCAGCAGCGGATCCCAGAATCACCCCGGATGGTGGTCAGGGAAGTGCCCAAGGGCGGGCAGGGTTAGCTGACCCGGGCGAACGAGGGGAGCTACCAAACCCAGTGCCACCGGTAGTCCGACAAGTGGTGCCACCAGCTGTTGAGGACAGTGATCGCTACACTGTGGAAAAGTTCCGGAAGAATGGAGCTGAGGTATTCATTGGAGGGACTGATCCAATGAAGGCCGAAAGCTGGATAGACATTACCGAAAAAGCTTTTAGGGCTCTATCTGTGCCACACCGCCACCAAGTGAGGTTGGCAACATGCATGCTTCAGGAGGAAGCATCTTACTGGTGGAAATCCATGGAAAACACTACATTCCATCGACGTGAGATTTCTTCCATCACGTGGGCGGAGTTTGTGGCCGTTTTCAATGGACAATATTTTCCAGAGCCCGTTGTCCAAAAGAAAGCACTGGAGTTCGCCAACCTAGCTCAGAAGGATGATTCGGTCCGGGAATATGCCAAGAAATTCTTGCAGTTGGAACGCTTTGCACCTGGGATTCTGGCATCTGACAAGGCTAGGGCGGATAAATTCTTCTGGGGGTTGACACCTGAATTGAGGAGTAGGGTTGCTACGGCGTCAAGGGGCACTATAACCGAGGTGATCGATGCAGCCACGACTCATGAGTTGGTATTTGAGCATGATCGTTCACAGAAACAGGGGAAGACTACCACGCAACACAAGCATGCCAACCATGGGGGTAGCTCAAATGGGTCCGCAGAACAACAGCAGCAGAACTACCAAGGGAACGTAGATGGAAACCTCAAAAGGAAGTTTGAGGAGATTCTGTATAGACGATGTAAAAATTGCACCAAGATGCATTCCGGGCAATGCAACGAGCCCCGTCGGTGCTACAATTGCAGCAGGACGGGACACATGATAAAAGACTGTCGTCAGCCTCCGAAGCAACAACAGGAGCAGCCTGAGATCCCGAAGATATAATTAATCATGCTTATCATCTTGCTGTTATAATATTTCGGGGACGAAATATCTCTAAGTTGGGGAGATTGTAAAAACCATGATTTTTATTACAAGACTCGAACCTAAATATTATGAAATAAATATCGATGAACCAATATGGTTGGTTATCAAGTCGACCGGTCATGGTTCGACTTAAGGTCACCTAGAAAATACCTATTCATGAATGGATGATGGGGTGTGAGAATTTAATGAAGGGGCTCGTTGAACCTAGGAAATACCTATGGATGATGGGGTATGAGAATTTAATGGAGGGAATGGTTGAAGTGTATATATATGTAGGAGGAGGGGATCGTTGAGGGGGGGAAAAAAAACTTTTTCCTAGCCGTCAAATTCTTCTTGCCTCCTCTCCGTCCCAGGCGACCTCCCCATTTCTGCGTGAGTATTTCGTCCCTCATCTTATTTGTTTCCATTAGGATTCTTGCATGCAAGGTTTGTTGGAGACGCCCTGCTAAGTTGCTAGATCCCTAGCGTCTTATGCATGGGGTTCTTGTCGACTGCTTGGTATGAACTGCTGCGAGTCTTTGGGGTCGGGTGTTTGTTTTGTTGTGGGTGTGCTGCTTTGCTTCATCCTTCGATTGGCAAGAATTGTTGGGATTCTTTGAATTGCTTAGTTGTTTTGTTAATGGACATGTCAGAATGGACCTGACAGCCAATAATGGATATGTCAGAATGGACCTGACAGCCAATAATGGACATGTCAGAATGGACCTGACAGCCAATAATGGATATGTCAGAATGGACCTGACAGCCAATAATGGACATGTCAGAATGGACCTGACAGCCAATAATGGACATGTCAGAATGGACCTGACAGCCAATAATGGACATGTCAGAATGGACCTGACAGCCAATAATGGACATGTCAGAATGGACCTGACAGCCAATAATGGATATGTCAGAATGGACCTGACAGCCAATAATGGACATGTCAGAATGGACCTGACAGCCAATAATGACTAATCTCAGAATGAACCTGGGAGAC
>JAURVB010005730.1:0-10884 GCA_033002965.1 Piper betle
TTTAAATGTTGTATTTTTCCTTCTTGGCAGCCATGGTCAGCCTACGCCCAGATTCGACCACCATGCGCTGGAACGCAATTGGGGTCAAGGAATTGAGTCAGTCCGACATAGGGCCACACCTTTAAAATTTCTATGTGGGAGTCTTGGTCGACTTGAGTATCTGACCACCATGCGCTGGAACGCAACCAGGGTTGACTCAATTCAGCAGGGCAGCACCCCCTGAAAGATTGAATACCTGCCCCTAAGGCGAAAGGGGTGACAGGGCACAGTGGCACAAGTAGGCTCATTATGCACTTGTGATACCGAGAGGTCGAGTCAATGGCAAATATTAGTAACTACAAGCCGTGGGCCACGTTGCATGTGTGCACATGCATGGGATGGTAGCTAGATGGGGAGGCCACCCCTCCCAGCATATAACGAGCTCGGCATAGGCTCATAATTAAAATAATTTGTAATATCTTTGAATTAGGATAACGATTAAAAATTATAAACGAAGGAAAATATACTTATAATAGTAATTAAATATTGGATTATAAGTTGATAATTATTTTATCCTTTGTTAAGTGTGAATCATAATTTAGATAATTAATTTAAAATGTACATTAGGATTTAAAAATTCTGTCACATTAATAATTTAATATTTAATATTGTTGAACTTTAATAGTGATATATATATATATATATATATATATATATTAGTCATTTAGTTGCATTCATTTCTACTATAATAAAATTATACTTACGTATAATTTTATGTTCTCGTTCAGATTAGGATCGTTGGTCATAGCAGCGAGTTCACTTACGAACTATCCAGGTCCATATAATAATTTTAAATGTTGTATTTTTCCTTCTTGGCAGCCATGGTCGGCCTACGCCCAGATTCGACCACCATGCGCTGGAACGCAATTGGGGTCAAGGAATTGAGTCAGTCCGACATAGGGCCACACCTTTAAAATTTCTATGTGGGAGTCTTGGTCGACTTGAGTATCTGACCACCATGCGCTGGAACGCAACCTGGGTTGACTCAATTCAGCAGGGCAGCACCCCCTGAAAGATTGAATACCTGCCCCCAGGGCGAAAGGGGTGACAGGGCACAGTGGCACAAGTAGGCTCATTATGCACTTGTGATACCGAGAGTTCGAGTCAATGGCAAATATTAGTAACTACAGGCCGTGGGCCACGTTGCATGTGTGCACATGCATGGGATGGTAGCTAGATGGGGAGGCCACCCCTCCCAGCATATAACGAGCTCGGCATAGGCTCATAATTAAAATAATTTGTAATATCTTTGAATTAGGATAACGATTAAAAATTATAAACGAAGGAAAATATACTTATAATAGTAATTAAATATTTGATTATAAGTTGATAATTATTTTATCCTTTGTTAAGTGTGAATCATAATTTAGATAATTAATTTAAAATGTACACTAGGATTTAAAAAATTCTGTCACATTAATAATTTAATATTTAATATTGTTGAACTTTAATAGTGATATATATATATATATATATATATTATTATTATAGTTGCATGCATTTCTACTCGAATAAAATTATACTTATGTATAATTTTATGTTCTCGTTCAGATTAGGATCGTTGGTCATAGCTGCGAGTTCACTTACGAACTATCCAGGTCAATATAATTATTTTAAATGTTGTATTTTTCCTTCTTGGCAGCCATCGTCGGCCCACGCCCAGATTCGACCACCATGCGCTGGAACGCAATTGGGGTCAAAGAATTGAGTCAGTCCGACATAGGGCCACACCTTTAAAATTTCTATGTGGGAGTCTTGGTCGACTTGAGTATCTGACCACCATGCGCTGGAATGCAACTGGGGTTAACTCAATTCAGCAGGGCAGCACCCTCTGAAAGATTGAATACCTGCCCTCAGGGCGAAAGGGGTGACAGGGCACAGTGGCACAATTAAGCTCATTATGCACTTGTGATACCGAGAGGTCGAGTTAATGGTAAATATTAGTAACTACAGGCCGTGGGCCACGTTGCATGTGTGCACATGCATGGGATGGTAGCTAGATGGGGAGGCCACCCCACCCAGCATATAACGAGATCGGCATAGGCTCATAATTAAAATGATTAGTAATAACTTTGAATTAAGATAACGATTAAAAATTATGAACGAAGGAAAATATACTTATTATAGTAATTTAATATTTGATTATAGTTGATAATTATTTTATCATTTGTTACGTGTGAATCATAATTTAGATAATTAATTTAAAATGTACACTAGGATTTAAAAAATTCTGTCACTTTAATAATTTAATATTTAATATTGTTGAACTTTAATAGTGATATATACATATATATATATAAATATAAATATAAATATATATATGTATATATTGTATATATATATATATATATATATATATATATTTGTTGTATATCATTTAGTTGTATGCATTTCTACTCGAATAAAATTATATTTATGTATAATTTTATGTTCTAGTTTTGATTAGTATCGTTGGTCATAGCTGCGAGTTCACTTACGAACTATCCAGGTCTATATAATTATTTTAAATGTTGTATTTTTCCTTCTTGGCAGCCATGGTCGGCCTACGGCCAGATTTGACCACCATGCGCTGGAACGTAATTGGGGTCAAGGAATTGAGTCAGTCCGACATAGGGCCACACCTTTAAAATTTCTATGTGGGAGTCTTGGTCGACTTGAGTATCTGACCACCATGCGCTGGAACGCAACCGGGGTTGACTCAATTCAGCAGGGCGGCACCCCCTGAAAGAGTTTGCAACTGGAGTGTTTCTTCTTCCTTGCCGACACTTCTCTTCTCCAAACCCCATCGGCCCACCATACATGTTGTCGCCGCCGCCGATCACCATCGGCTGTTGTCGTCGTCGCCACCTAGCCTGCCGTGCAGTCACAGTGCCGCCCCGACCAACCCCAGCCACCTTCCACCCTCCGCGACATTGGCATCGCCACGCCCAGCGACGTGCTCACATTGTCGAATCAGCCACTGGCGAGTGCTGCCACCGCGTTCGGGTGGTCGCCTCGACACCCTCGACCCTCTAGTGATCTTCCCCATCCAAATCGGAACCCATCGCCGCCCAGGACGGCCAGATCTCTTCACCCATCACCGTCACCTCTATCTTTTTGCTATTTGCTACCCCAAGCCGGCATTTACAGATACAAACATCAAAGGTGCCAACTTCAGCCACTGATTGATCTCTTGCACCTTGCTGCAACGTTTGTTCACCTGAGGATCTGCTACCTCAGGACTGGCGTCCGACTAGGAAAGATTGGCCATAATTTGGAATGATCGCCGCCCTATTTCCTAGCGAGGAGGTCACCCACGGGGTACTATGCCGGTGGTAGGACTAGGGTTTTCTTGGCTTGCAATCATCCACTGCAATGGATCCTCTTTTGAAACCACCATTACGAATGCTGGCGGCGGGTTGGAGGAAAGAAATGAAACACTGGTTTGCGGAGACAAGCCACCACATTCCTCACATTTTCTAACTCAATTCCACGAACTGAAACACATCCCTCAACCCATCGAAAATGAGGAATAAAGCTAGCCAACTCTTCAACTATTGCCCCAAGAGCGGCTGTCGGGGAATGAATAAATTAAGGGTTCCCTGGCGAAGCTTGCCAGTAATTTCCCATCTTGCCGAACACGGAACAAGGAGGATGCTTGCTCTGGCAAGGATGAGGAGAAGAGATTTGGAAACGATGATGGTGAAGAAGAAATAGCGACGGCTAGGGTATGAGAAAACACCCCGACACGAGAATTTAACCGGGTAGAGACGCTACCCAACTCCCTTAAAATATCTCACTTTAAATAAATAAAATTCTCCAACCTTCTATCCTTCCCAAACTGACTCAGAAATTTTTAAACAACGTAATTAGTCATAATTATATCATTCTTTGTACCGATATGCTAAAGGTCATAATTGATTAATTTATTATATTGATTTTTTTCATGAATTAATTTAATTAATAATATTTATGGTTCGTTCTTAAGATTTACAAAACCCTAGATAAAATAGCCTAATTATTATTATTATTATTACATTTTTTTCTGTGTTTTACAATCTCCTCAACTTGGGAATTTTTGTTCTCGAAAATATAATAGGGTCTTAAGAAGAAAAATCACGGTTTTACAATCTCCCTAGCTTGGGAATTTTTCGCCCTCGAAAATATAATGGAGCAAAATTGGTTTTTTTTTTTGATTTAAGCATTGCCACTCATATGCATAGCTAATGTGGGGAACACTGTCCCATGACACTATTATCCATATCGCACAGGTGTCACATACCACCCATACTACCTATATAACACCTCTGATTGTAAAAGTGTCCAATATACGCTGATTGGCTAAGTGTCACGTGCACCTAGCATGAAACATAAGTGGCGCACCATCCTATACCAGAGTTATGCTGTAATTAACCTAACCTAGAATGTCCTCTAACTCAATAGACGCTTGTTAATATGCTAAAGATATGTCTCTATAAATCAATTATCTACACGATACCTCAGGGTCTCATATCCTTCTAAAAGTACCTTTTAATTTGCCTTTTACTTACAACTTGTGCCAGATCTAGAAGTCGTCACTTGAATCCCCACTAGGGAAATTTTTTTTTGGAAAAAATATATTGAACTATGTAATAATGTTGTTACCGCAACCTCTCAACCTGGCACTTTTAACTCTTGGCCTAGTCCTATCTTGTCTTTAGCATTCATTTCCAAACCTTGAGCAATCTCTAGGTTTTTACGACATCATTGTATCCATAATACCTGAATTAGATGCTCCTCTCGTCCCTACACCCTTAGGAAGTTGTCAAAAGTAATTTATTTATTATTTTTTAAAATATTAACTTCCATTGTTAACATTCACTTGTAAGCCATTTTGTATACATCCAAAATTACTTACCATCTAAAACAATAAAAATAAATTCTACAAAAGAAATTTACCCTTGGGACAGTAGACGCTTAGACTTTCAACAAGGTAATGAATTATTTGCATGGTTACATGGGAAACCAGGCTCTGATACCACCTATAACAACCCGCCCGTTCCGAGCCACGAGCCAAGTGTTACTATACGAAACTAAGTGTCTCGTAAACTAATGTTCCATTAATTTTCAATCATTTTAAATATACTATAAGCTTGAAATAATTTAAGCCCATGAACCGAACCAAAATCCTACTACCATGCAAACAACCTCGAGGAAAGAATAGTCTAACAATAGAGTCCTCCAGCTGTCCCGACTTACCCATCCTTCCATGCTCATACCTGCGGAGGCAATTCCGCGTTAGTGATAAAACCACTAAGCCTCATCATTAAATGAAACAAGTCAATATAATCCCTATTATCATTTCTCGAAACTTTTAGTAGTTATGAGCCAATGCTGAGCTCCAATTACCCTAGGAGGGATAGTCACCCCATCCAGCTACAATCCCATGCATGCGCACACACGCTACGTGGCCCACGGCCTGTAGTTACCGACATTTGTCATTGACTCACCCTCTCGATATCACAAGTACATAATGAGCCGTCTTGCGCCACTGCTCCCTGTCACCCCTTTCGGCATGGGGGCAGGTATTTAATCTTTCAGGGGGTGCTGCCTTGTGTCGGATTGAGTCAATTCATTGACCTCGGTTGCGCTCGGCATATGGTGGTCGGATATGAACTCAAGTCGACCAACACTCCCGCATAGTAATTTTTTTAAGGGTGCGGCCCCGTGTCAGACTGAGTCAATTCCTTGACCTCGGTTGCACGGGGTGGATGGTGGTCGAATCTGGGCTCAGGCTGAGCAGGGCTGCCAAAAAGGGTAAATACAACATTTCAAATAATTATATGGACTTGGATAGTTCGCAACTGAACTCGCAATCACAACCGACAATCCTAATTTGAATGAGAAAATAAAAGTATACATAAATATAAGTTTATTCAAATAGAAATGCATGCAACTAAATGACTTAATATATCCTTATTAACCCTTGATAACATAAAACATATAGAATTCAACAATATTAAAGATTAAGTTCTCAACCTTTACAACAAGCCTAGCTTGGTAATTAATCATTTATGTGACGTAATCACTTAAGTCATATTTCATATTTTTAAATTAATTATTTAAATCACAATTCATACTTAACTAATGATAAATAATTATTAACTTGTAACCAAGTATTTAATTACTATTAATAGTATATTTTCCTTTTAGACGATAATTACTTAACGAACGATCTCAACGATTTACCTTACGATTTTAATCATTAATTACTATCATGATTATTACAAATTTAGTGAATACTAGATACCTAATTCATTAAATAAAGCTTGGGTACAACCATAATAATTTATTAATTTTTTTAAATTTTGAACATTTACTCCACAATTAATTAAGTCGTTCTATTAAATTATTTAAAATAATTTGTATTATCCTAATTCAATGATAATACTAATTTAAACTATTTTAAATTGTTCAACTTAATAATGACTCGAACTTTATTTATTTTCCCTAAATATTTAGGTTCAACGCTTTTGATTAGTACACTATTACAGTTTAATAGCCCATTTTTCTACCTTACTAATTCGTTATTAAAATAATCTACTTTATCTATCTGGTATAAAATTTAATATGGTAAGGGTGAAATCTTTATTTCATTAATCACTTATAACCATCAGATATAAAGTAATAACATATAGTACACCGATTAATTATCAATAGGTTATCATTACCGTAATTATATTACTCATGGCAATTTCATACAATAATTAATTAGTCAACCGTAACACATAATCATTAGAAATAATAATATTAACACGAGTAATGTTATAATGTTTGTCATTTGGTTGTTTAGTTACTTAGGCAGATATAAGCTTTACCATTTCTACCACCACGTCAAGCCTCTGGTTTTCTTTTAGGATTTATTATGAATTAGTATTATTCTTGACACGAGCCGGTGTCAAGTCAAATTTTATTTACTAGTTTGCCACCAGAGTGTTTCTTCTTCTTTGTCGACACTTCTCTTCTCCAAACCCCATCAGCCCACCATACAAGTTGTCGCCGCCGCTGATCGCCTCCGGTCGTCGTTGTCGTTGCCACCCAGCCCCGTCGTGCCATCGCAGTGTTGCCTCGTCCAGCCCCAGCCGCCTTCTAGCTGCCGTGATGCCGGCATCGCCATCGCCATCGCCATCGCCGCCCAAGACGGTCGGATCTCTTCACCCATAACCGTCACCACTGTTTTTTGCTATTTGCTACCCCAGGCATCCACAGATACAAACATCAAAGGTTCCAACATCAGCCACTGATTGATCTCTTGCACCTTGCTACATTGTTTATTCACCTAAGGCTCTGCTACCTTAGGACCTGCGTCCAACCAGGCGAGATCGGCCATAAATTGGAACAATCGCCACCCTATTTCCAGGCGAGGAGGTCGCACACTGGGGATTGTGCCGGCGGTAGGACTAGGGTTTTTCTCGGCTTGCAATCATCCGCTGCAATGGATTCCCGGTTGAAACCACCATTACGAATGCCGGCGGCGGGTTGGAGGGAAGAAATGAAACACTGGTTTGCAGAGACCAGCTGCCACATTTGTCACATTCTCTAACTCAGTTCCACGAACCGAAAGACATCCTTCAACCCATCGAAAATGAGGAATAATGCAAGCCAACTCTTCAACCATTGCCCCGAGAGGGGCTGTCGGGGAATGAATGAATGAAGGGATCCCTGGCGAAGCTTGCCTGTGATTTCCCATCTTGCCGAACACGAGAACTCGTTGGCCATGGACGAATCATAATCGTGTAAAAATTAGTTTGATTTATTATTGATTAATACTTTAATTCACATGATTATCAAAACTTATTATCAATAAAGATTAATGTAACAATTTAATAGAAATTCATAACATTATAATCTACTGTTATTAAAATTGATCATGATATCCACCAACAAACAACAAAATAAATGAACATGGCTAAGCATAAACTCTACATGCATGCACGCTCTACATGGAAGAATGCTCGCTCTGGGAAGAAAGAAAGAAAAAAGAAGATAGGGAAGGTACCAAAACAAGGAGGATGCTCACTCTGGCAAGGAAGAGAAGAGATTTGGAAACGATGATGGTGAAGAAGAAGTAGCGACAACTAGGGTATGGGAAAACGCCCCAAGACGGGAATATAACTGCGTAGAGACGCTACCCAACTCCCTTAAAATATCCCACTTTAAAATAAATAAAATTCTCCAACGTTCTATCCTTCTCAGACCGACTAAAAGATTTTTAAATAATGTAATCAGTCATATCATTCATTGTACCAATATGCTAAAGGTCATAATTGATTAATTTATAATATTGAGTTTTTTTCATGAATTAATTTAAATAATAATATTTATGGTCATTTTTAAGATTTACAAAACCCCAGATAAAATAGCCTTATTATTATTATTATTATTATTATTATTATTATTGTGAGATCGCTCACTTAGTCTCACATCTAATACCTAGTAGGAGAAGATCTTGTTTTTAAGTGGGAATGGACTATAGATCATTAACTTAGTTCACCACGGTTGAAGAGATGACTTAGCCATTTACGTTGCACTTTGGGCCGGGTAGTTACAAATGGTATCAGAGCAACATGGTTCCGTGTTAGATGGTGGTCTGGACTAGGAACATTGACTAGGCTGCCGGTCGTGGGCCAGAAAGGTCGTGGGCTGGGGCTAGCAACGGGCCAAGTATAGGCATTTCAGGGACGAAATTTCCTAAGGTGGCTGGATAGTGAGATCCCTCAACTTAGTCCCGTATTTAATACCTACTAGGAGAAGATCTTGTTTATAAGTGGGAATGGACTATAGATCTTTAACTTAGGTTAACCATTTAAAAGAAATGACTTAGGCCCATTACGTTGCACTTTGGGCCGGGTCATTACATGCAGACTCCACAGTTCCATGAAGAGTATTCTTTCATACTCGTTGAGACACACTGTACATGTACAGGTGTTCTCGCCGTCATTCCATCACAGAGAGCCCTCTTTAGCAGTAGTTAGTGGTTGTATAGATAGTTACGAGAGCCATAGTACATAGTAGAGTCATAACAGCTGTCCTTGTTCCATTATGGAATAGAGTGACAAATTTGACTTTGGACCGAGTAAGCTAGGACCCGGTAAGTCATTTGGTTGCCTTCCAGGGATACTTGAGTGTTTGACCTGGACTGGCATCCATGCAACTCATTAGCATATACCTTGATTTGGTATAGGGTCCACCATCTGCTAGCAGGACTCACAGGGCACACTAGTATAGTCGTAGGACCTAGACCAGAGTGCCCTGATGGTACACAAAGTGGAACTGTCACATTGATGAGGATCATAAAGACATGGGTCGATCTTAGGTTGCATACCTCGCACCGACGTAGGTTTTTTCTGATGTAGTTCAAACTAGTACCCTAGAGTACTTTAGAATACTTTGTTGACCACCCAGTAGACCCTTAGGGGTGAACCTAGGTTTTTCCTATCGAGGTCATTGTATTTCAGTTTTCATAGTTTGTAGTGACCCTTGGAGCTAGTCCACCAAGACGATTCATGCATGTATACTCAGTATAGTCAAATGATTCTAGCATGTGTGGTATATTTTTCCAGATGATTCAAGCATTCTATCTAGATTATTAATGAGCTAGTGAGCTTCATCAGTGTTCAGAGTTACAGCATCATGTTGGTGTGTTTGTGCCATGTGCAGTGCAAGCTTTCAAGGGAGAGCTACCAGTTTGCCAACGAGATGACATCTTCAATTGAGTGGTCTAATTGTAGTTGATGTGAGAAATTTCGAGGATGGAAATTTTATAAGCAAGCAAGGTTGTAAAACCCCAATTTTGGGTTAGGGTTTTGCCTGGTTTAGGTCAGTATCGAGTCAGTATGAACGAGTTTGAGCTAGAGCAATTTTTAGACCATAAGTATGGGAGCCAGATGTCTATATGAGCATGTTATGGAGGCTTAGTATGCCCGTCATGAAAATGATAGCTTGAGTTAGGCTACAGAAAAGTGTGAGTTATAATTGTATACACGAGGTATACAAATGATTACTTTTATGAGTTAGCTGGGGTTTTATGCCTAGATTTTGACCGTTACAGCGTTTAGTATCCATTTGGAATTTTTAGGGCATCTCATTTGCATGCATCATAGGGATATCAGATCACCAAATTTTGACCTTGTGGGACCAGCTTGATCGAATTGTAGACTTTCATCCGATTGAGTTGAGGATTCACGATTATTTATCCTTCTTGCCTAGATTCCTGCTTATAGAGTCACTTTTAGGACCCAAACTAGTTTTGTCTTTGGACAGGATCGATCCGAGCTTTCCATCCATATATATATTGTATATACACATAGGTAAGCCCTAGTAGGCCACGAGTTGTCGAACGTTCAAATTGTGTCATGTTGCAAGATTTGAGCCATACACTCAGCTTTAGCTTCACCCATTTATTTCTAGAGATTTCCCACGATTTTGAGGATTTTCACTATAGCACCGCTACTACTTTGGCTCTCTGTCAGAGAGTCTCTATCTCACCCCTGACCACCGGACTGGCAACCCCATGACTGCCCCGCGCCGGCTTTCGATTCGTACCGCTCACGCCCCCAACACTGTCGCAGTCACCGCCGATGAGGGAGTTTTTGAAGTCAATTTCCCCGCCTCTGCCACCTATGTAGGCCATTTTCTGGCACCGGCGAGTACGCTTCGGCCGATCCAACCACCCACAAAACTTCATCTTGCTGAGATCTTCCATTTGAGACCAAGACTGACCTCTACTGTGGCCGAGATCGCACTGGCGACTCACTTGCCCAACGGCACTCTCCATCATTTCCGACCATTTTCTTGCCAGCCACCAGCTAGACACCCTGTTATGAA
>JAURVB010005731.1:0-19118 GCA_033002965.1 Piper betle
CCATCGGCCCACCATACATGTTGTCGCCGCCGCCGATCACCATCGGCTGTTGTCGTCGTCGCCACCTAGCCTGCCGTGCAGTCACAGTGCCGCCCCGACCAACCCCAGCCACCTTCCACCCTCCGCGACATTGGCATCGCCACGCCCAGCGACGCACTCACATTGTCGAATCAGCCACCGGCGAGTGCTGCCACCGCGTTCGGGTGGTCGCCTCGACACCCTCGACCCTCTAGTGATCTTCCCCGATCCAAATCGGAACCCATCGCCGCCCAGGACGGCCGGATCTCTTCACCCATCACCGTCACCTCTATCTTTTGCTATTTGCTACCCCAAGCCGGCATCCACAGATACAAACATCAAAGGTGCCAACTTCAGCCACTGATTGATCTCTTGACCTTGCTGCAACGTTTATTCACCTGAGGATCTGCTACCTCAGGACCGGCGTCGGACTAGGAAAGATTGGCCATAATTTGGAATGATCGCCGCCCTATTTCCTAGCGAGGAGGTCACCCACGGGGTACTATGCCGGCGATAGGACTAGGGTTTTTCTTGGCTTGCAATCATCCACTGCAATGGATCCTCTTTTGAAACCACCATTACGAATGCTGGCGGCGGGTTGGAGGAAAGAAATGAAACACTGGTTTGCGGAGACAAGCCACCACATTCCTCACATTTTCTAACTCAATTCCACGAACCGAAACACATCCCTCAACCCATCGAAAATGAGGAATAAAGCTAGCCAACTCTTCAACTATTGCCCCAAGAGCGGCTGTCGGGGAATGAATAAATTAAGGGTTCCCTGGCGAAGCTTGCCAGTAATTTCCCATCTTGCCGAACACGGAACAAGGAGGATGCTTGCTCTGGCAAGGATGAGGAGAAGAGATTTGGAAACGATGATGGTGAAGAAGAAATAGCGACGGCTAGGGTATGAGAAAACACCCCGACACGAGAATTTAACCGGGTAGAGACGCTACCCAACTCCCTTAAAATATCTCACTTTAAATAAATAAAATTCTCCAACCTTCTATCCTTCCCAAACTGACTCAGAAATTTTTAAACAACGTAATTAGTCATAATTATATCATTCTTTGTACCGATATGCTAAAGGTCATAATTGATTAATTTATTATATTGATTTTTTTCATGAATTAATTTAATTAATAATATTTATGGTTCGTTCTTAAGATTTACAAAACCCTAGATAAAATAGCCTAATTATTATTATTATTATTACATTTTTTTCTGTGTTTTACAATCTCCTCAACTTGGGAATTTTTGTTCTCGAAAATATAATAGGGTCTTAAGAAGAAAAATCACGGTTTTACAATCTCCCTAGCTTGGGAATTTTTCGCCCTCGAAAATATAATGGAGCAAAATTGGTTTTTTTTTTTGATTTAAGCATTGCCACTCATATGCATAGCTAATGTGGGGAACACTGTCCCATGACACTATTATCCATATCGCACAGGTGTCACATACCACCCATACTACCTATATAACACCTCTGATTGTAAAAGTGTCCAATATACGCTGATTGGCTAAGTGTCACGTGCACCTAGCATGAAACATAAGTGGCGCACCATCCTATACCAGAGTTATGTTGTAATTAACCTAACCTAGAATGTCCTCTAACTCAATAGACGCTTGTTAATATGCTAAAGATATGTCTCTATAAATCAATTATCTACACGATACCTCAGGGTCTCATATCCTTCTAAAAGTACCTTTTAATTTGCCTTTTACTTACAACTTGTGCCAGATCTAGAAGTCGTCACTTGAATCCCCACTAGGGAAATTTTTTTTTGGAAAAAATATATTGAACTATGTAATAATGTTGTTACCGCAACCTCTCAACCTGGCACTTTTAACTCTTGGCCTAGTCCTATCTTGTCTTTAGCATTCATTTCCAAACCTTGAGCAATCTCTAGGTTTTTACGACATCATTGTATCCATAATACCTGAATTAGATGCTCCTCTCGCCTACACCCTTAGGAAGTTGTCAAAAGTAATTTATTTATTATTTTTAAAATATTAACTTCCATTGTTAACGTTCACTTGTAAGCCATTTTGTATACATCCAAAATTACTTACCATCTAAAACAATAAAAATAAATTCTACAAAAGAAATTTACCCTTGGGACAGTAGACGCTTAGACTTTCAACAAGGTAATGATTTATTTGCATGGTTACATGGGAAACCAGGCTCTGATACCACCTATAACAACCCGCCCGTTCCGAGCCACGAGCCAAGTGTTACTATACGAAACTAAGTGTCTCGTAAACTAATGTTCCATTAATTTTCAATCATTTTAAATATACTATAAGCTTGAAATAATTTAAGCCCATGAACCGAACCAAAATCCTACTACCATGCAAACAACCTCGAGGAAAGAATAGTCTAACAATAGAGTCCTCCAGCTGTCCCGACTTACCCATCCTTCCATGCTCATACCTGCGGAGGCAATTCCGCGTTAGTGATAAAACCACTAAGCCTCATCATTAAATGAAACAAGTCAATATAATCCCTATTATCATTTCTCGAAACTTTTAGTAGTTATGAGCCAATGCTGAGCTCCAATTACGCTAGGAGGGATAGTCACCCCATCCAGCTACAATCCCATGCATGCGCACACACGCTACGTGGCCCACGGCCTGTAGTTACCGACATTTGTCATTGACTCACCCTCTCGGTATCACAAGTACATAATGAGCCGTCTTGCGCCACTGCTCCCTGTCACCCCTTTCGGCATGGGGGCAGGTATTTAATCTTTCAGGGGGTGCTGCCTTGTGTCGGATTGAGTCAATTCATTGACCTCGGTTGCGCTCGGCATATGGTGGTCGGATATGAACTCAAGTCGACCAACACTCCCGCATAGTAATTTTTTAAGGGTGCTGCCCCGTGTCAGACTGAGTCAATTCCTTGACCCCGGTTGCACGGGGTGGATGGTGGTCGAATATGGGCTCAGGCTGAGCAGGGCTGCCAAAAAGGGTAAATACAACATTTCAAATAATTATACGGACTTGGATAGTTCGCAACTGAACTCGCAATCACAACCAACAATCCTAATTTGAATGAGAAAATAAAATTATACATAAATATAAGTTTATTCAAATAGAAATGCATGCAACTAAATGACTTAATATATCCTTATTAACCCTTGATAACATAAAACATATAGAATTCAACAATATTAAAGATTAAGTTCTCAACCTTTACAACAAGCCTAGCTTGGTAATTAATCATTTATGTGACGTAATCACTTAAGTCATATTTCATATTTTTAAATTAATTATTTAAATCACAATTCATACTTAACTAATGATAAATAATTATTAACTTGTAACCAAGTATTTAATTACTATTATTAGTATATTTTCCTTTTAGACGATAATTACTTAACGAACGATCTCAACGATTTACCTTACGATTTTAATCATTAATTACTATCATGATTATTACAAATTTAGTGAATACTAGATACCTAATTCATTAAATAAAGCTTGGGTACAACCATAATAATTTATTAATTTTTTTAAAATTTTGAACATTTACTCCGCAATTAATTAAGTCGTTCTATTAAATTATTTAAAATAATTTGTATTATCCTAATTCAATGATAATACTAATTTAAATTATTTTAAATTGTTCAACTTAATAATGACTCGAACTTTATTTATTTTCCCTAAATATTTAGGTTCAACGCTTTTGATTAGTGCACTATTACAGTTTAATAGCCCATTTTTCTACCTTACTAATTCGTTATTAAAATAATCTACTTTATCTATCTGGTATAAAATTTAATATGGTAAGGGTGAAATCTTTATTTTATTAATCACTTATAACCATCAGATATAAAGTAATAACATGTAGTACACCGATTAATTATCAATAGGTTATCATTACCGTAATTATATTACTCATGGCAATTTCATACAATAATTAATTAGCTTAGCAACCGTAACACATAATCATTAGAAATAATAATATTAACACGAGTAATGTTATAATGTTTGTCATTTGGTTGTTTAGTTACTTAGGCAGATATAAGCTTTACCATTTCTACCACCACGTCAAGCCTTTGGTTTTCTTTTAGGATTTATTATGAATTAGTATTATTCTTGACACGAGCCGGTGTCAAGTCAAATTTTATTTACTAGTTTACCACCAGAGTGTTTCTTCTTCTTTGCCGACACTTCTCTTCTCCAAACCCCATCAGCCCACCATACAAGTTGTCGCCGCCGCTGATCGCCTCCGGCTGTCGTTGTCATTGCCACCCAGCCCCGTCGTGCCATCGCAGTGCTGCCTCGTCCAGCCCCAGCCGCCTTCTAGCCGCCGTGATGCCGGCATCGCCATCGCCATCGCCATCGCCGCCCAAGACAGTCGGATCTCTTCACCCATAACCGTCACCTCTATTTTTTGCTATTTGCTACCCCAGGCATCCACAGATACAAACATCAAAGGTTCCAACATCAGCCACTGATTGATCTCTTGCACCTTGCTACATTGTTTATTCACCTAAGGCTCTGCTACCTTAGGACCTGTGTCCGACAAGGCGAGATCGGCCATAAATTGGAACAATCGCCACCCTATTTCCAGGCGAGGAGGTTGCACACTGGGGATTGTGCCGGCGGTAGGACTAGGGTTTTTCTCGGCTTGCAATCATCCGCTGCAATGGATTCCCGGTTGAAACCACCATTACGAATGCCGGCGGCGGGTTGGAGGGAAGAAATGAAACGCTGGTTTGCAGAGACCAGCTGCCACATTTGTCACATTCTCTAACTCAGTTCCACCAACCGAAACACATCCTTCAACCCATCGAAAATGAGGAATAATGCAAGCCAACTCTTCAACCATTGCCCCGAGAGGGGCTGTCAGGGAATGAATGAATGAAGGGATCCCTGGCGAAGCTTGCCTGTGATTTCCCATCTTGCCAAACACGAGAACTCATTGGCCATGGACGAATCATAATCATGTAAAAATTAGTTTGATTTATTATTGATTAATACTTTAATTCACATGATTATCAAAACTTATTATCAATAAAAATTAATGTAACAATTTAGTAGAAATTCATAACATTATAATCTACTGTTATTAAAATTGATCATGATATCCACCAACAAACAACAAAATAAATGAACATGGCTAAACATGAACTCTACATGCATGCACGCTCTACGTGGAAGAATGCTCGCTCTGGGAAGAAAGAAAGAAAAAGAAGATAGGGAAGGTACCAAAACAAGGAGGATGCTCGCTCTGGCAAGGAAGAGAAGAGATTTGGAAACGATGATGGTGAAGAAGAAGTAGTGACGGCTAGGGTATGGGAAAACGCCCCAAGATGGGAATATAACTGCGTAGAGACGCTACCCAACTCCCTTAAAATATCCCACTTTAAAATAAATAAAATTCTCCAACGTTCTATCCTTCTCAGACCGACTAAAAGATTTTTAAACAATGTAATCAGTCATATCATTCATTGTACCAATATGCTAAAGGAGAGGTTGACTTCGGCGCCTATCCTCTCATTGCCTGAGGGACATGAGGATTTTGTAGTGTATACTGATGCCTCAGGGATTGGCTTAGGTTGTGTTTTGATGCAGAAGGATAAGGTTATTGCTTATGCATTTCGTCAGCTCAAGGTGCATGAGTGTAACTATCCTACTCATGACCTAGAGCTTGCTACAGTCATATTTGTTCTCAGAATATGGAGGCACTATCTATATGGAACATCTTTCGGACTTCTAACTGATCACCAGAGTCTGAAATATATCTTCATATAGAAGGATCTGAATAGCAGACAGAGGTGATGGTTGGAGATGTTAGCTGATTACGAGGTCAACATAGCATACCATGAGGGCAAAGCAAATGTGGTAGCCGATGCATTGAGCAGGAAGCCAGGATTCTTGTACATCACAGGATTAGCAGCATTGTCAATGACTGAGCACACTACAAGCCAGAGATAGTTAGTTGGGATGATGGTGCGACTTACGATTCACCCAAGCGTGCTTGAGCAAATCTGGATTGCACAGGAGGCAGATCCACAGTTGAAGCAGTGGTTGGAACGCGGAACACATCAGGAATTGGCCAGGGATACAGACGGATTAGTCAGATTGAGAGGCCGACTATTCGTGCCTAATGTTCCAGAGTGTCCCGGACTACGAAGTACTATTCTTCACGAAGCTCACATGTCGAGATGCTCAATACACCCAGGTGGAGTGAAGATGTACCATGATGTCCGACGAACCTATTGGTGGCCAGGAATGAAGAGAGAAGTATACGATATAGTGGCTAGATGTTTGGTATGCCAGCAAGTGAAAGCCGAGCACGTACGTCCAGGTGGAATGCTACAACCGTTGGAAACCCAGAGTGGAAGTGGGAGAGTATAGCTTACAACTTTGTAGTTGGTTTACCTAAGACCCGCCAACAAAAGGATGCGATATGATAGTGGATCGACTTACAAAGAGCGTACACTTCATACCGATCAGGATCGATTACCCACTGACCACATTGGTTACTCTATACAAAGATCAGATAGTCAGGTTACACGTCGTACCACAGGAGATCATATCAGACAGGGATCCGAGGTTCACATTGCGATTTTGGAAGGCTTTTCAAGCAGCTATGGGCACAAAATCGAGATTCAGCACAGCTTTCCATCCTCAAACAGATGGACAGACGGAAAGAACCATACAGACCCTAGAAGATTTGCTTCGCGCATGTATCCTGGATTTCGGAGGGAGTTGGGACGAACACCTACCTCCGGTGGAATTCTCTTACAACAACAGCTATCAGGCCACAATTGGAATGGCACCGTTCGAAGCACTGTACGGCAGACCATGCAGATCCCCAGTGTGTTGGGTGCAGGGCAGCAAACCAGTGGTAGTTGGGCCAAAAATGATCCAGCAGACACTAATGCGGATTAGAAGAAGAATGAGGTCAGCTCAAGATAGACAAAAGAGTTACACAGATCAGCATAGACGTGAGGTTCATTTCGTGTTAACAGATCACCTTCTCCTGAAGGTCTTTCCGACTAAGGGAAACACGAGATTCGGGACGCGAGGGAAACTCAGTCCGTGCTATATTGGACCCTTGGACGTGATTGAGCGCATTGGACCAGTGGCATATAGGCTAGCATTGCCTCCTCACCTATCAGTTGTGCATGATGTCTTCCACGTGTCAATGTTGAAGAAGTATCACCCTGACAACTCTCATGTTGTCAGCTTCAAAGAGGTAGAGCTGCAACTGGACCTAACGTACCCAGAGGATGCAGTCCAAATCGTGGACCGAAGAGTGAAGATTCTCCGAAGAAACGAAGTTCCCCTAGTACGAGTGCAATGGACCCAACGAGGAGTTGAAGAAGCTACGTGGGAACGAGAAGATGAGATGAGGAAGCGATACCCGGAGTTGTTTGAGCAACCAGCTTCACAACCAGGTACTACGCCAACATGTACATTTAGATGAGGAACATGGTTGAAACTTCCTTGGTTAAAATTTCGAGTACGAAATTTTTCTAAGGAGGGAAGTGAACCAATCGGTTCAACCGTTGGTTCGAGTTGAGTCAGCTTCATGGACCGCGAGCGGAGTTGAGGCCAGCTGTGAGTTATGAGCGATGAGGGTCATGTATGCTCAAGTGTACGATGATAACACCTGAAAGATGATGAAAAATAGGTTATCAAGTATATGGAGGTATGCAGTATTGATTGTATTTTTATTTGATCGTAGAATATTTTTAGGGCCGAATGACGAATTAGGACGCGTTGGATCATATTCAAGTGGGTTATTAGTTATAGAGCATGCCATTTGGATGTTATTGTGTTTGTTTTATTTTATGGGATTTTTCCATATTTTTCTAGATATTTTTTAGAATTTATTACGAACTAGTTATTATTTTGACTCGAGTAGGAATCGAGTCAATACTTATTTACGAAACTGCCACTAGAGTATATTTTCTCCATTCCCGACACTTCCCCCTTCCAAAACCCTAGCCGCTGCCGCCCCTCATGCTCGTCGCCGCCGACGTCGTACAGCCGCCAATCAACGCCGCCCCACCCCGCCGTGCCGCCATGACCCACCCCGGCCACCACCTCGCCACCACGACGACGGAATCGCCCCACGAGCCGCGACACGCTCCCCCGGGATTCACCGCTGTCCAGGCCGCTCTACCGCCGCTGTGACACCGACGACCACCCTCTCGTCGTCGCCAACATTTCCCCCACCATCCCGAGCGCTGTCGAGGCCGGCCGCAGCCCCGATCGGAGCACACCGCCGCCGCCGCCCGTTTTCAATGCCGCCGCCGACGGCCATCGCCACCCCGACTGCTTTGTTTGACACCATCATTGGATCCAGATCGTCGAGCTGGTGCCGATAGACCCCCTGATTGCCCCATCCCGAATCATCGCCAGAAAACCGCCGGAATCCGCCGGAAAACTGCCGACACTCGCCGGAAAACCGCCGGAATTGCCGGAAAATTGGATTCGCGGGAAATTCGCCGGATCATCCACCGAACGCACCCGATCCAATCTGATCGGACTTCGGACGCCGCTAGGTGCCGAATTCGAGTTTCGAGCCACGAAACGAAAACACTAACCGTCGCCGATTTTCGACGACGCGAGGTATAATTTATTTTAACTTAATTATTTGAAAGTATTGCTTATTAGAATTGCATGCTAGGATTGGTGAATTGTGTGTTATAATAATATATATAAATGTATATTTGATTAAGGATAAAATATGAAATTTGTTTGATTGAGTGGTGTTAAAAAATGGAGACTAAGAAACTAATTAGGGTAACTAGGTAATGATCATGATCTAATGCAAACTAGCCTAAGTAGACTTGCTAGAATTGATATAGGTTGATGTGTGATGGTTGATGCGTGATTGTGTTGATTGTATGTGCATGCTATAGGATGTGTGATTCATCATGCGGGTGTTAGTTTTTAGCCTGATTGTGTAGGTACGGTGTAGGAGCTCGCCGCCTAGGTGCGTGGACCCGTTTGGAGCTTCTACCAGGTCCGTTTAGGACTCGTTCTCTGTTTTGCGCTACTCTATTGTATATTTGATTTATCATGTCCAGGATGAGTTAAGTGGCATTTTATCGGATCCCACTTAACTCGGGCCATTTAGCCAATAGTTTTATTTCGGATTAATAACCCTCGAGGATGAGATCCCTCGAGTTTGTTTTCGAACTTCAGATCCAGCTCACGATGCCTTCTGGCCTATTGTATAAATCCCAACCCAGGCCTATATATGTATAGTTTTTGCGTTTTTGGTGAGAGATGGGATGAGGGTTACTTGCGGCCACGTCTTCAGATAGGGCGTGTGCCCGGAAGAGCGGGCTCTAGAGCTAGGGAGAACCCACTTCGTTCCCGAAGGATCCGGACAACTCCACCTTTGAGTTCCTCAAACCCGGAGAAGTGTGGAGGTTTACGGGTACTGCAACGCAGCGCATGTCTAGACTTGTGGTTCAAAGGGTACTGAAGGCGACTGCCTAAGAGTGCTCGGCCTTTGTGCTCAAGGCCAGGAGTAATATGGAAGGTGCAGAGGGCGGTAAGGAATGAAATTTGATGCGAGAAGTGATAGAGAAATGGCCAAGGTATGAGAATGAGAAAGAAAGGGGGACGTTGTCGACCCGAGGCGACAGCTCCGTATGTGCCTTGATGAGAGTTCTTGAGGAAGTATATGGTTTTGATTCAACAGGAGAGGTTGCTCTCCTGTGCCAGTTTGATATTAGTTATTTTCCGGGCCGGTAACACTTGTTACTGACGGTTTTTCTATAAATATGTAGGTGAGGAATGCGAGCGATGAAAGCTGTCGGGACTGCGGAGGAGCAGCACGGAACTGCGCACACATGTACTTGCTGTGTGTAACGTATGTATAATGATGGTGTGTTATTGTTATGTAAATGATAATTTTGATGTGTTTGCTTGAATGAATTACTTGTTATGAAACGAACTGATAAATATGAATGAGTAGGGAGCCTTGGAGTTCAGACTCGGCTCGGGTAAAAACGATTGAGATAATGATTTAATGTCATGGTAGATTGTCATGTGTTATCGTATTTTCATAAAATAGTATATATATATTTATTTTGGTTTCTCATTTGTAGTTTTGTCTTATTTTGCTTGTACATCATAGCATGCATGTAGGACTCCGTTAGAACCCAATCGTTCCCATTCATGCATTTCATATTTGCATCTCCATCTTGAGACGTCGAGACTAGATCCTGGGTCGGCTTAACCGAAGCGAACGGTTCGGTTGCCGGTGACATTTCCGGGTCGGTTCACGGGTGAGCCGAAACGGGGTGTTACATCAGTATTCCTGGCTTCAATTGGCACATGTCGCTCGCAACATGGTTGTTAGTATTTTCAGCTTTGACTGGCATATACCGCTCTCGTAACATGGTTGTCGGTATTCCCAGCTTTGATTAGCACATGTCTGCTTTTGTAGTACGGTTGTCAAAAAATGCAAAAACTACATGTAAATAGTTCTTGGTAGGGATTTATATAATAGGCCCGAAGGCAACTTGTGGTGGATCTTGTTTTTGAAAACTTACTCGACAGATCTCATCCTCGAGGGTTGTTAATTTGGAAAATTATTCGATTAAATGACCTAAGCTAAGTGGGATCCAATAAAACACCAGTCAACTCATCCTACAATCTGTAAAAATTTAATCACGATAGAATAGAACAATAAATCAGCGGCGAGTCCTAAACAGACCTGGTAAAAGCTCCGAGCATGTCTTAGCACCTAAGCGGTGAGCTCCTACTCCATACCTAATCTCAGTCATGCGGTGATGGCGACAAGGTTGTGGGCGGCTCAAGTAAGGATCGTGAAGGAAAAGAGAAGGACGAAAAGAAGAAGAAAGTTGGGTGAGAAGGAAGGTGGTGGCTGGATGGTGACAGTGTCAGAAGTGTAGAATAAATAGATGTCAAAGGGTAAGAAAAACGAATGGTCAGCTAAGAAAAACAAATGGTCGGTGAGAAAAATGAATGATCATCTAGTACTTAAAACTTGACTCAGCTGAAAATAACGGTCAAACTACCTGATTCAAACTATTAAACCCTGACTCAAATCATGGGTTTTACATCCAAGCCCCTGGGATGCCATGGGAGTTTCACTCCCAAGATAGACTGGTAGTGAGGTGGAGACAGCTTGACCCCGTCATTTTATTGTTCGAGGGGGCTCAGCAGTTAGGGCTCTGAGTAGCTAGAGCTCTGAGCAACCCTATCACACGAGGGAGCGTTGGGATGTTACATGATTCTTGAAGAATGTGGGCTTTCTATTCTAGGGGAGCACATATCTCATGGTTGTGTCAGAGTGGATTGACGCATATAGAACAATATTGATACACCAGATCTATGGGTGCATGTAGCCACTAGAGCTATGCAAAGCATAGGTAGACTCTGGTGGGACACTACCCACAGAACCTTTCAGAAAGCTAGGTTCCACGAGCAGAATTCTTGGGATGAGTTTAGAGATGTCTTCTACTCCTAATACTTCTCCGCCACTATCAGGGTGAAGAAAAAGAGGGAGTTCCTCTCTTTGAGGCAGCAGGAGGGTATGTCCTTAGACGAGTACTGGTCCAAGTTTCTTATGTTTGAGAGGTTTACCCCAAGTAGCTTCTCATCAAAGAGGGAGAGAGTTGCCCAGTTTCTATCGAGATTGCACATTAGTTTGTGAGCGGTTGTGGCTATATTCTCATGTGAGACAGTTGTAGATGCCATCATGAGGGCACTACAGTACAAGCATGCCCATGACTTACACCAGTAGACCAAGGGCACTACACCCTCTGGCAACAAGGCACAGGATTAGAGGGGCCCACAGCCACAAGTACAAAGGAGGATGTTTGATATCCTATCAGTGGGCTCAAAGATTGATAGACAGTGTGAGGTCTTCTGTGCCACCATTCTGGCTACACTTGTTTAGTCAGCACTAGAGTTGTCATGAATTCCGATGGTTAGTGAGTTTGTAAATGTCTTTCTAGAAGAGGTGCCATGACTAACACCTGCCAAAGAGGTGGAATTTGCTATTGATTTGATCCCTGGTATTGCACCTATCTCTTGGGCACTATATAAAATTGCACCGTTTGAGTTCAAGGAGCTCAAGACTCAGTTGCACGAGCTATTGGAGCAGGGCTTCATCAGACCAAGTATCTGACCTTGGGGAACTCCGGTCCTCTTTGTTAGGAAGAAGGATGGCAACATGAGGTTGTGCATCGACTAGAGTATGCTCAACCAGGTTACGGTGAAGCACCATTATCCCCTCCCATGGATCGATGATTTGTTTGATCAGCTTGGAGGAGCTACTGTGCATTTGAACATTGATCTTCGATCAAGCTACCATCAGTTGTGGATACGAGAGGAGGATGTACTAAAGACAGCTTTTAGAACTTAGTATAGACACTGTGAATTCTTAGTCATGCCTTTCGAGCTGATAAACACACTGGCAACATTCCTGGATCTCATGAACTTGGTGTTCCAGCCATACTTGGACCAGTTCATGAATGTATTTGCAAACGACAACCTAATTTACTCAAGGTCCAAGAGGAGCACGAGTCACACTTGAGGATTGCTTTGCAGCCCCTATGAGAGCTCCGCCTATATGCAAAGCTCTCCAAGTGTGAATTTTGGCTATCTGAGGTTGTCTTTTTCGGATATGTAGTATCAACGGTTAGAATTGTAGTGGATCTAGCCATGGTCGAGACAGTATTAAGATGGGAGTGACCTACTTCTGCCACAGAGACATAGAGTTTTTTGGGCTTAGCCAATTATTATCAAAGGTATAGAGTTTTTGGGCTTGGCTAGTTATTATCAGAGGTTTATACTTCTATGGTAGCCCCTCGCACACGACTAAGCAGGAAGGAGGAGCGCTTTGTATGGACTGATGCATGTGAGCAGTGTTTCCAAACTCTAAAGGATAAACTCACTACTGCACTCGTGTTTAATTTACCAGACAGCCATGATGATTTTATAGTATAGAGTGATGCCTCCAGTGTAGGGTTGGGTTGTCTATTGATGTAGAGAGGCAGAGTGATAACCTATACTTCCCAGCAGTTGAAACTGCATAAGCAGAACTATCCCACACATGACTTAGAGCTTGCAGTGGTTGTATTTGTACTATGCATATGGAGACATTATCTGTATGGAGTATCCTTCTAGCTCTTTATCAATCATAAGAACATGAAGTACATCTTCAAGCAGAAGGATCTAAATTGTAGACAGTGTAGGTGGTTGGAGTTTCTGGTGAATTATGACATTAACATTGCCTACCATTTGGGTAAGGAAAGTGTGGTTTCAGATGCCCTGAGCAGGAGGCCAGAGTGTGTGGAGCCGGATTGGTAGATATGGGTTTACAATATGAGGACCATAGAGAGGATGTAGCCGGCCGATACCTTGTGGCAGCTTAAGCGAGGCTGGCAATTATTCTGACAATGACACACCATATTAGACAGGCACAAGAAATTGACTAGTTGCCAGAGTGGTGGTTCCTTCAAGGGACTCATTCTAGGTTGGTTAGAGGGGCAGATAGTTTGTACCGGATGAGAGGATGGTTATATGTGCCAAATGTTGTAGAGTTTTCCAGATTGCATAAGGACATTCTTCACGAGGCCCATCACTCGAGGTTCATGATGCACTCGGACTCTGTGAAGATGTATCATGACTTGTGCCGATCTTATTGGTGGCTAGGGCTCAACAAGTATGTCTTTCACACTGTGAAATAATTGTTATCTATCAATAGGTCAAGGTTGAGCACCAGAAAATAGGCGGTTTGTTGCAGCCATTACCACCACAAGAGTGCAAGTGGGATTGCATTATGTGCGACTTTGTCTCACATCTGCCCCCTTCCAAGCTATCATAGATGCAGTATGGGTTGTCGTCGATAGATTGACGAAATTGGCACACTTTATATTGATTTGTTGATCTATCCCGTGTCTATGTTGGCTAGATTATACTGGTTACAAATTGTAAGACTCCACAGAGTTCCTAAGGAGATTGTATTAGATAGGGACCATAGATTCACCTCTTCCTTCTAGAGATCTATCCAGCGAGAGGGTGGGACAGAGACCATGTTTAGTGCAGCCTATCATCTACAGACTGATGGCTAGTCGGAGAGGATGATTCAAATCCTAGAGGACTTGCTCCAATTGTGCGTGATGGACTTCGGTGGACCATGGAGGGAGCATCTTCCCTTGGTGGAGTTTGCGTATAACTACGGCTACCAAGCGAACATAGGTATGGCACCCTTCGAGGCAGGCCGTGCAGATCATCACCGTGTTGGCTAGAGGATGGTGAGCTGTTAATAGTAGGCCCAAAGTTTCATCGGGACTCCCAGAGGAAAATTAAGTCGATCAAGCAGAGGCTTTTGGCAGCTCAAGATAGACAAAGATCCTATGTAAATCAGAGGTGTAGGGACAGTAGTTTTGCACCTAAGGATCACATTTTCCTAAACGTCTCAATGACTAAAGGAGGCTTGTGTTTTGAGTGTCGGGGAAAACTAAGTCCAAGGTATATAGGCCAATTCAAGGTGATGAGACACGCTAGTTAGCTCACATACCAGCTTACACTCCTGCCCAATCTATAAGCAATGCACCCAGTATTCCATGTATCTATGCTAAAGAAGTACATGCCCGACGGATCACACCAACTTTAGAATGAAGAGCTCAATGTTTGACCCAACCTGTCCTATGAGGAGGAGGCTACGTGGATTTTCAACTAGTCTTTGAAGACTCTCCGTCAGAAAGAAGTGCCTTTGGTGAAGGTACTTTGATCATGACTGGGTGTTGAGGAAGCCACTTGGGAGCATGAGGATGAGATGCAGCAGCATTTCACCAAACTCTTCCCCGCCGAGGATGATGATTCAAAGTATTAGCACCCTTTTGTGTTTTGGTTGAGCGCTATTGTATGTTATATATTGTGTGTTGTGGCATGTTTTTTCATGTGTAACCTCTTATGAAATTCTGGGACTGAATTTTTCTAAGAGGGGAGGTTGTAAAACCACAGTAATCTTCCCGACGGCTTTATTTTTGGTTCAGTTGCTACCTGAATCGGGTTAGTAAGATCCAACCCTTCTTGTTGTGGTTTGTGTATGGTATAGTGTAAGTTTGCCCAGCCTTAGCCTCCTTCAACACTCAGTACGCCTATTTGGATGCTGCACTCTCGGCTTTTTCATGTTTGGTCCAATTGAGACATTTATAGTTACATGTTCGAATTGTGTCCCTCATGTGCCTTTTGTGTGTTTATCGTATGTTTGATAACCTTTTGGACCATCCTAATGCCCCTTTAGTACCTATAGTGCAATTCCCAACGTGGGTCCAATTGCTTTAAGGTAAAAACCCTACGTTTTTGGGTTTTGGACTAAGCCAACCAATACCTCTTTAGCTACCCAAACCCATATCTCTTTATCTAATCCAACCATACCCCTTTAGGTATGCCACCCATACCTATGAGAACACCACACCAACTCATAACTTTTTTATAAAAGTCGTGACTTGAGTTAGAGTTTTACATTACCAAACTAGTCTATTCAACCATCTTTTCAAGTCAAGTTAGCTTCATGACCTGTGTGTTGAAACAAGTCCAGTTATGCGTTATGAGCGTTGAGGGTCAGGTGTACCCAAATATATAATGATAATGTCAAAAAGATGACGAGCAATAAGTTATCAAAGTATATGACAATTTGTAGTTAATTTTTTATCTATTTGATGGTAGAATTATTTTTAAGACGAATAACACATTAGGACATGTTATATAGTAGTTTAGGTGGGTTATTAATTATAAAACATGTAATTTTGATGTTACGGTGTGTATTATACTTTATGGGATTTTTCCATATTTGTTGGATTTTTTTAAAATTTATTACGAGTTAGTTATTATTGTTTACTCATGTCATAGTCGAGTCAACTTTTAGTTACGAAATTTCCCCAAGACCTCCACCCCAACCTTTCCTCCCTCATTCCGATGCCCGCCCCCATCCTCACCGTCGATGCCCCCACTAGCCGCCCTACCGCTGCCAACTAATCGCTAAGGAGACCCCCACCTTCATGACTGCCGCCCTGCCTCGACCACATACAAGAGCCGCAAGATAGTGCTACTCATCCAAATGTAGATTCGCCGCTGACAGCTCACGAGCCAGTGCCGGCCCATAGCCCCGATCGCCTTGCCAAAAAGTCACCGAAAAATCCCCAAAAAGCTGCCAAAAACTGCAAAAAAACTAGATTCGTCAAAAATCACCAGATTTTTGCTGAATTTGTCCAGCTGAATTCGTCAAAAATCACCACTAGCTAATCTGACCTCCCTGACAACTTCCTCTGCTGAGATCTTCCACTTGAGACAGACACTGACCACCATCATGGCCGCGATCACAGCTGGCGACGTCGCCGCACACAACAGTGATGCCGCCCATTTCCAGCAATTTTCTGGCTAGCCACAAGCCGGACTCCGCCGATTGCCACCACCATCAATTTCCCCATCCTCCCCTTTGTCGATCACGACCAATGGCGGCCTCTGCCGCACCGCCGTCAGCGTTCTCTGGCGATGGGCATTGCCACCCTCCATTCGGCATGCTTGCCCATGCCCGTGCCCGGCTACCCACATCATGTCCGCGTGATCGTGCCAGAGTTTGCTAGTCTGAGCCCATGTCCGTGTCCACCAACCCAGCCGACTCAGCACAATAGTTAACTCAAACCGAGTTGGTTCACTTTGGTTTGATTTGGTTCAACTCGGTTTGATCTGGTTCAGCTCATTTTCGGACCACTTTCGTCCGTTCTTCTACCGTTTTCGGTAATTCGATAACTTTTATATTAATTTAGTTGCATATTCACATGATTTAGCATTATTGTATGTTATGATGATTTTTCTTTATTCATTGTTTTATTTAATTATTCATTACTTATTTAGTCATTATTATTTATTTATTTTTAATTATATGATGAATGATTACATGATTATTTGTTATTATTAATATTATATTTACTTATGAATATTAGTCTTATTATGTGTATTAAATTGTATATATTTATTTATTTATTTATTTGTTCTTTATGTGCATGTTATTATTTATTTATATTTAATTATGTATTCCAATATTGTATCACTATGATATTATTAATATTCATGATTAATAAGTATTAACATTTGCTTATTTATTTATTTAATTTTTGAATTATTATATATATTTATTTATTTATATGTTTAGTAACATGAGTATACATTGATATTTACTCGTGTTTACCCATATATTTATATAGTATAATTATATTATTATTTTATGATTAGAGTATTGTTCTTGTTTATGTATTTATTATTTATCTAATTATCTATAAGTGCATTTTCTTGTTTATTTATTTATTATTTATTTATTTATTAAATATTATGTCTCGATTTTCGTGCAACATGTTTAGTTATAGGTTTGTTAGCACTATTTTTTTTATTAGGATATATTGATGATATATGCACACACCACAAACATGCATCATATAGAGATGTTAGTATTTCACTTAGTAGTGGGTTCCGATGTAAGTTTCGGAGTCCGAGCTCGCTGTAGATGTGCAGATATACTTAGAGCTTAGACCACAAGTCTATAGGACTCTCCCTCTCTATTTGACTCCTTTCATGTCAAGTTTAATCGTGCTTTATACATAACATGGCATCGGTAGCGTTTTATTGCATCCCTTTGATGTCGGGCCATTTAGCTGTGTTTTCTTCGCATGTGTAATAAAACTATAGGGATGAGTTCCCTTGTTGGTTTTTGAACTAAAGCTCTTCCCTAAGCCTATTATATAAGTATGTGCATTTTTACGGATTTCACGAATAAGAGAATGATTGGTACAGAGATATGTATGGACCACACTAGTACTCTTTCAAACCCTGAGGTAGTGTGGTGTATGAGGGTACTGCGTAATGCAGCACATTTCTAGAATTTGTTGCACTAACTTAACTATTCCTCTTGCCACTCGAGTACTGTGGCGGGTCATATGGAAGATGTGAGGCTGTAAGCGTTGTATCTATGAATAGGATTATGATCCATGCATGTGAGCCGGCACTTGCTTAAGTATGTTTGCTTACCACCCAGTGTGAGGCTATTTTGAAGATTCATAAGTTTTTTGGGTAATGGAATACTCATTTGCCAGCTTGTATTAGTTATTTTTTGGACCAATAACATTCGTTAGTGATATTTTTTATATAATATATGTAAGTCTTGAAATGTGGAGTTGACTTTGGTGGGAGGACAGATAAATGCTACACAAACTTGAGCTCTGCACAGTTATTTAATTTCTTGCTTTTATTTATGTTCGATGTGTTTTGACGTATATTTAATGGTGTCTTCCATTCTCATGACACCAAGAAGGTTGGTTCGATCTATTTTATCGATCAAGTCGTACCCACCTACAACTTTAAAGATGACTCGATTTGATCGCAATGTTTCTGATTCAGTTCTTAAGTGAATCAAAATCGGGGTGTTACAACTAGACTTGTGGTTTCAAAGGGTAATGAAGGTGCATGCTTGAGAGTACTCAACCTCTATACTTAGGGCTAGAAGTGATATGAAGGATGTGGAGGACTAAAGGAACAGAAATTAATTTTCCCGTGCATGGGATAGTTTTAAAGTGCCAAGGAATGAGATGAGATAGAATTGGACGCTGTCAAGGGAGGCCCACAACTCCTAATAAGCACCCTTATGAGAGTTTCTTTGAGATGTATAAGAATGATTTCTTTTAACAGGAGAGTCAGTTTATTTATTAGTTATTTCTCGACCAGTAACACTTATTACTTACATTTTTCTATTATCTATGTAGGTAAGAATCTAGAGATCTAAGCGCTATAGAGACTGCGGAGGAGCAACAATGCAACTAGCACACGCACTTACCTAGGCTGAATGAGAATGTGATGTGATAAATTACTATGAATGGTGGTAGATGAATGCCTTAATTTCTGATTGAATGAAATGATCTATGTGTGTCATGTTGCTATGATTTGAAATGAATAGAATAAGCTAATGGGGTCGAGACACAATTCAAGATGAAGAAAGTGCTCATAATTGAGATGTTGAGAGAAAATATCATGTGTTTTATATCTTTTCCACCGTTAATTGTTATATATATATATATATATATATTGCT
>JAURVB010005732.1:0-14566 GCA_033002965.1 Piper betle
AACATAGGGTTGCTAATTGAGCGAGCCAGCTCGTGAGCATTTAGCGTTCGGCTCGGCTTGACTCGACTCGAAACTCGACATTTAAATGCTCGACTCGAACTCGACTCGAACTCGAATCTTACGAGCCGAGCTTGAGCAAGGTCGTGTTCGACTCGACTCGACTCGGTTGTAACTCGAACTCGACTCGAACTCGACTCGTAGTTCGACTCGAACTCGACTCGACAAAATAATATAATAATATAGTCTTTATATTATATTTTATTTATATATATATATGAAATATAATAACAAAGAAGCAAGATAGTTGAGATGGCAAGTATTCACCTTGATGACTTCAAGGTTGTGGGTTCAAACCACAATGGCCTCATTTTTTTAAAGTGAGGTACTTTTGACTTTTAATCGAGCTGATTTCGAGCTAACGAACGAGCTGGCGAACGAGCTCACAAAAATTAAACAGTTTAAGTATATTCGAGCTCGAGTCGAGCTCGAACACATAAAAAGTATTCGAGTCGAACTCGAGCATGTATGTCCAAAACTCGTTCGATCTCGAGTCGAGTTCGAACGAGTTTCGAACTATTCGAGCCGAGTTCGAGCACATGTTCAGCTCGGCTCGCTCGCTCAATTAACACCCCTAGAACTCGAGCATGTATGTCCAAAACTCGTTCGATCTCGAGTCGAGTTCGAACGAGTTTCGAACTATTCGAGCCGAGTTCGAGCACATGTTCAGCTCGGCTCGCTCGCTCAATTAGCACCCCTAGAACTCGAGCATGTATGTCCAAAACTCGTTCGATCTCGAGTCGAGTTCGAACGAGTTTCGAACTATTCCAGCCGAATTCGAGCACATGTTCAGCTCAGCTCGCTTCGCTCAATTGAGCACCCCTATTAAAACAGTCAAAACAAGGCGACTCGTTCCCATTCAAAATTGGATAAAAAACCGGAAGATTTGCACTATACGAGCTGATTCACGCGCCGAGTTGACGACGGACAAACTCGGTCGAATAGGTTTCCGAAAACCTATAAAAACTGAAATCCTACTTTCACCCATTCTTCATCATCTTTACCGACAGCCATACCCTCCGACCAACTGCTGGCGTATTTCAAGCCCAAGGAGAGGGATTGGAAACAAAGGGTGCACCTCTACCACATGTGGTAGTGGTGCGAGAAGACCAAGGAGATGTGGAGCCTCCCTCTCCATCCCTACGGCGTTTGGACCCTCGACTGACACAATACCCAGCTCGCCTGGGACGCCCAGATCAACCAGGTCCCCGGCCAACACTGACCCTACGACGACCTGGGCACGCCCCTTCCTCCTCCACCACCTTCCTCTACCAAGTGATAATAAAGTCGCTGTCTTGGCCCTCTATTTATATACCTCTTAGGTACATGGGATTGTTGTGGGTAGTCTTTTCTGGTTCTCTGAATTGATGATGGAAAGCTCCCATCTTGTGACATTTCCATTTTTTTTTACTTATTTATATATGGCTAGAATAAATTTTGTTGGTAGAAGATTTTTTTTTTACCTGTGTATATATGGCTAGAATAAATTTTGTTGGTGTAACATTTTTATTTTTTAACTGATGTATATATATGGCTAGAATAAATTTTGTTGGTGGAAGATTTTTATTTTTATTTTGCTGAATTATTGATTGAAGGTCATAATCTAAGTTTTTTGTGGTTTTGCCCCACCTCCCACACCCCTTGACTAATTAGTAAAGCCGGGGATGTGGCTATCTCTTTTCACGTTTTTTAGTGAGATGAGACATTGATTGTGAAATTTTTCTTTTCTTTTAATATATATATATATAGGGGCAGCTAATATATGTCATGTTTTTGTTTTTTAGTAGCCTTCATGTGGGTTGTTGGATCTGATCCAATAGCCCATGTTAATCCCCCAACCCCCCCTCTCAAACCCCCAAACCCGGGTCTGCCTACCACCACCACCCACCCCTCCTCCCTTGGCCTTCCCTCCCCTGCCATTATGTACCCCCCAACATACCCCACCTAGCCCCCCTCGTTGCCCGTCGTCGATGCCCCCCCCCCCCCATTGCAGCGCCCTCTCTTCCCACCCCTCGTTTTGTCGCATTGACAACGGTATTGACGGGCAGCAATGTCTCAAGTAGTCGGGTGGCATGACAAGGAAAATATAAGAGAAGAAATAGGTAGGGGTAGCTTTGTAATAAAATTTTGATTCGTTCTAGACGTGAGTTATTATTACAAAATACCCTAAAAATATTAAAAAATATAGTAAAATATCATAAAATAAAATAATCGAGTTTTAATGGATTATTTTATTTTATGATATTTTATTTTATGTTTTCATATTTTTTGAGATATATTTCATAATATTAACTCGAGTGATGAAGGAAATGGGTAAGGGTAGTTTCGTAATAAAAACTTGACTCGTTCTCGACTCTAAGTCAATATTATGAAATACATCTTAAAAAATATTAAAAAATATAGTAAAATACTATAAAATAAAATAATCGAGTTCTAATAGATTATTTTATTTTATGGTAATTTACTTTATTTTTTCGTAATATTGACAGTCAATATTATAAAATACATCTCAAAAATGTGAAAAGGTCTTGACTCGATCAACTAAATAAAAAATAGACTCGGTCTCGACTAAAGTCAAAGTAAATAAAAAATAGACTTGGTATTGACTCGAATAAAGTTAATAAAAAATTGACTTTGTATCGACTCGAGTAAAGTCAATAAAGAATTGACTTGTTATCGACTTGAGTCTAGCCAATAAAAAATTGACTCGGTCCCAACTCGAATTAATTAAAACTTGACTCAGTCCCGACTTGAGTTAATATTCTAAAATCATGCATCTTAACTCAGTAAACATTTGAAAAATTAATTTTGCAATCAACTTTTGATTTTAAAAAATGGCATACTCTTATATATTCTGATAACATTTAAATTATGTTGAAGTCGGCAACACATCAGAATTAAAACACATGAGAGTCATCTCATTTAATTTTCTTCTATATGATGAATAAAAATACAGACTTACAAGTTACAAATTTGTCAAGTTTGATTAAAGTTAATAACAATTCATGAAAACAAGTTACAAATCACTAACATTATATAGATCCTTCTAAATTTGGAGCTATCATAATCGTTCTATATCACTGCTTTTAAATTTACCATCACCGCATCAACACCCTTAAATAGACGCCACAACTCCACTTTCAGATGGAACATTTTATTGCCTACATATTTAAAAACAAAATATACCAAATAATCACATAAATTATATATAACAAAGACAAAAACAAGGGTTGTGGTAGGCAACATTACTAATGTGCTATAATTGTAGGGCAAGTGCGCTTATCATGCCCAACTCTCAGTTTTTGCAACCATGGCATAACCTATCTTTTACCATATGGTCCATTGCAAGTTCTTTATCACTCTTCCATCTTTTACCACTTCTTTTTGTCTTTGATTGTGCCGGTGCATGTACTTATACGCCATGATATACTTGTATTCCATGCTGGACTTGGATTCCATAATATGGATCATCTACCACATCTTCTACCAATTTCTCTATCTCTAAAAGTTTTTGCTTGGCAAGGTCAAATTTTTCAGATGATGAATATGCGTTTTTGGCCCATCAATTAAATATATGGTGCAATTCTCCTTAATTGGAGAATAAGAGTTTTGTTGCAATCACCACAAAGTTCCACTCCATCACCATAAAAATAACTTCCTTTGCTATTCCAAATGTCCATCTCTTCACCAGGGCTGCTAATTGAGCAACCAGCTCATGAGCATTTAGCGTTTGGCTCGACTCGACTCGAAACTCAACATTTAAGTGTTTGAGTTTAAACTCGGATCTAACACGAATCTTTCGAGTCAAGTTTGAGCAAGGTAGTGCTCAACTCGACTCGACTTAGTTATAGTTCGAACTCGACTTGAAATCAACTCGTAGCTCGACTCGATAAAATAATATAATAATATATTCTTTATATTATATTATATTATATAAATATATTTATATACAATATAATAACAAAGAAGTGAGATAGTTAAGATGGTAGGCATTTAAGTTGATGACCTCAATGTTGTGACCTCAAGGTTGTGGCTTGCTCAACTTGTATTTGAACTTGGCTCGAATAGTTTGAAACTTGTATTTGAACTTGGCTCGAATAGTTCGAAACTTGTTCGAACTAGACTCGAAAAAAATTTTAGTAGCCCTACTCTTTACGATATTCTTCACGATATAGAGTTCTGGAAAAATATCCCTCTCATTCAATTTCAGTACATACAGCAAATGCCTACATAGAATACTTTCACTTTCCAAAAGTTGACAACTACATGTGCATTAAATGTCAACCCTGTTGTAAGTAACACATGCTACCAACTCTTTATCATTTCTACAACATGAACATGCTACCAACTCTTTATCATTTTCTACACCATGTTACATTATACTGTTCAACATTATCCTCATCTAATTTCTTACGAGATGAGCAGTAAGTAGCATGTGCTACCAACTCTTTATCATTTCTACAACATGTTACATCAATGTGCTACCAACTCTTTATCATTTCTACAACATGTTACATTATACTTTTTAACATTATCCTCATCTAATTTCTTACTAGATGAGCCACAAACTAAACTGGATTGTAATTTTTCTTGAAACTTAGAAAACATTTGTCGAGTATAAACCTTTGTCATCTTACATTCTAAATTGAATGGAGTGACCAATTTGGGGCTTTTATATATGTTTTCAAAAGATTCTTTTACCTCATTCAATCTCTGTCTTTTGATTGCTCTCTCAAATTTATGTATAAACTCAATAAGGCTATTTTTTTTGTTTATATACCTTGAGTAAAATGAGTTTTTGAGATTCACTTCATTACAAACTTCTTTTACCAGCCAAAAATATACCTTTACTACACACAAGCACGCATGCACGACGAATTGCATATATAGATTTTAACTACTGATTTTCCTCCAAGCAATTGTCTTTCATTATTACACTCCATTGTGATTCAAATTCTTCTTTGTTTTCAGTACCATAAATTAAACTATGGAATAACTCATAAAACTCCCTTCTGTGAGCAATTGCACCTAATTTTTCACTTTCTTTCTTAAGGATATGCCAAATGAAAAGACGATGATATGTTGAAAGAAATGTCAATTTAATTGTTTTATCCATTACAGGATTTTGATCAGTCACAATTGCCCCTAGATGCCTTCCATCCATGCATTTTAAAAATATTTCAAACAGTCACACAAATGACTCAGTCTTCTCATTACACAAAAAACACATCCAAATGTAATTGTTTGCCTGTGATGGTTTACTCCGGTGAATGGTGGAAAAACATGTGCATATTTATTTGTATCATATGTTGTATCAAAAATCATCACATCTGAGAAAAGTTGATAATTTTTTCTTGCAATTCCATCCACCCAAAAACATTGCTTCAATCTACCCTCATCATCTACTTTATAGGAATGAAAAATGAGTCATTCATCTCTTTCATTTCCTCGAAATGTTCTAATAATAATTGGGCATCTAATTCCTTTATCTCTTCTTTACTTTTTGTCTCGGCATTTCTAATATCTTTCTTTGTACAACTAATATTTTCACCCCCTTGTTTCAATTTCTAGCACAGATATTAGTTGGAAAGTTTTTATGTTAGCCTCTCCAAAGGTGTCAATCAAATTTCGGTGCACACTTGTTAAATACCTATGTAACCTGAGAAATTGAGTTTTTGATGGTATCATAAGTGTATGACTATGTCCTTCTTCAAAATGCTTGACCTTCCATGTGCCCTCTATATTTTTAGTTACCCTTATGTGTGCATGACAATTTTCTCTAATTATAGAATGATTTTTCTTTTTTCCTTTTGTGGGGCATTTCTTTTATGTCTCATCTTCATTCATATGTCCTTTAAAATACACAAATACTTAAGACTATAACTCATTTGTTCTCTTATGATATTTTGTACTATGTTACGTATAATTTGTAATATATTTACATACACTAAATCCAGCCATTTTTGAATAACAACTGGTAGAAGTTGAGTGCATTGTCTAAATAATTAAATTTCATTTAACCTTCGGTTTAAACTCATTTTCTACACTAGGATAGTCTGTAAGTTAAAATACTAGGATTTTCAACAAAAAATTAGATTTTGTAAGAATTGCATATTAAAAAAACCTGGCATGGATTAAAATGATACCAAAATTTGAACCGTACTGAATTGAAAGGTGATACGTAAAATGTTGGGTACAACCGAATGGTACAATACAATATTTAAAAATATGTTAAACCCGTATAGAAGTTCGTGGGGACAAACTTGTTATATATTATGGAGAAAACAATTTCTGGGGGTGTTACACATGAAACGTGAAAGCCTATTCTATACATTTCTTCGCAACAACATTGATCTAAGGTAGGAGCTTTAAAAAAAAGCATAATTCAAGGCATAAGAATTGTCCTTCATTGATTCACTAATTGCTATTGCGTGCACGGATTTGTTCGCCACAAATGGATAAACCATATATAAGTAGATTTGAAATCATTAAACTTTTTTTCTAAACACAGCATGTTTAAAATGAGTTTATCATTGAAAATATTGTATTGTTTTTAATATGACCTTTTTACTAGATAGCTGGTTGTGGGAAAATTAAGGCTAATTATCTGAAAAAGAAATATTTTTAATAATGACAAAAACAAAACTTCTCTCCAAAATAAGAATTTTTAAAAAACAACTAAAATAGCGCCGGCAATGGCTGTGTTAGTGGCTTGTCCACAGCCACCCCGAGGCCTTTGCAGGGCGGCTAGATATAGACGCCGAGCAAGGCAGTTGAGCCTAGGGGGATCAATGCACTTCTAGCCTCTCGTCGGCTAACTTTGGTCTCCCCAAGACAAAGGGGTGTGTTTGTGCAAAATTGTAGCACGTGTCTTGCTTTTTGTGCAAACTTTAAAAATAAAAATTGTGGTTGTTATTGTGCTCATTAAGGGCTTATACGATGCAAATGTTAGACTTTAGGGTTACACAAAGGCTCACTCGTTAATAAAACATATCGCAATTAAATTAACTACTAAGTATGAAATTTGCTTTAAAAAATAACACAAGTTCCACTTGTCATTAATAAATGCTATGAGGTATAAAAGTTTAGAAAGAAACCTTCGATTACAAAGATTTTTCCTTCACTCCATTGCAGTACGAAGTTTTAAGCATTTAATCTGCCATTTGACAATAGTTGCAAATTAGCAAGTATAATTATTTAAAAGAGTATTTATCACATGTGATACACTTTGTGTGTATCAACTCAGTATAAATACTCTCTTTAGTGAAATAGATTTGAACAATATTCAAGTAAACATAAAAGGGTTGTTTGATCAATTTGGGTTACTCAAGTTAATGTTAACTAACTAACGAGTCAATATTGAATCAATAATTCAACTCAACAAGGCGGAGCACTCAACAAGGTGAAGCAAGTTTACAGCTGAACTAAGTCGGGTGAAAAGGTGGACTCAACTAGACTAGCAAGTGGGCTTAACTGAGCTGGATGAGTGCATGGATTTAACCAGACCAGGCTACCAAAGAGATTGAACTAAGCCAGGTGAACACATTGACTCAATTAGACTAAGCTAGCAAGTGGGCTGAACCGAACTAGTTGAGTTCATGGACCCAAACTGGTTGAGCTAGCAAAGGGGCTGGACCAAGCCAGACGTGCACATGGACCAACCAATCTAGGCCAAACAAGGCTAGCAGGGGGATTAAACTGAGCAGAATCAAGTTAGGCGAGTATGTGGAGGCTAGCTTCTTAGCTTAACTAGCCTAAAAAATATGCCGGTGATTTGGTGGACAAACTTTATTTAAGTTTTTTCCCAAAATATATTAATTTTTGGCATGACCTCTTGGAGAGCCTCCAATCTGTGAGTGAAAAATGAGAATGAGAGATTATTTATGGAGGACAGATGGTGTAATTAATTAGTAGGAATGCCCAATGATACTATTTTATGCTTAGCATTTCTACGTACAAATCTGACTCTTGAGAACATTTTCAGTTATCTTTAATATTTTTTTTTAATTTTATTTAAAATTTATCAAAAAATTCTCAATAAATCAATTTGGTTGCAATGACAAATCTATAAATAATTAGACTTATCCAAGATTGCTCTAACACCCCCTCCCCCCTCTATTTTTCCAACTTTTCCCAATAAAGACTTTATTTTCAAGTTTGACCAATATAGGTTATTTTTTCATAGCCCCATAATATTTGAAATAATTATCATAGGTAATTCTTTTATAAATTACCAATCAAAGATTTATTCGATTTAATTGACTTTATTTTTCCTTAACACCATTTTTATATTGAACTGTGATTGTACATGGTGGTTCTTGGTTCTCCCTTCGTAAAAAATTATTTTTATAATTTTCATTCGAGATTGTTTTAATTTTTTTAAGTGAGGATATTTTAAATAATTCATATTTTAGCCTTAATTTTCCATCTACCGGTAATACCAAAAAATATTCACCCTTTTCTGATATAAAAACTCTTTTAATGTTGATATAGCTAAAGATTTTTTATGAAGTCAATCAAAAGCTTTATAATTTGGAATTATTTATAAACTTTTTCCAAAGTGTCAATGAAACGAAGTGAAGATAACTTGGAAAGTTTTTATTTGAATTATACATTCCAAACATGGAGATAGAACCCATCAATAATGTAGCTAGCTAATTCTTCCATGTGATTAACAGTTCGAGAGAACGAACCAGCTTGTATTTCAATTGGGAAATTTGCTCTTCCAACAGACCGGCCCATATTCCTATCCTAAATTTCAATGAAGACGCTATTATTTTTAGCTCATAATCCTTGCATATGAACATGACAAGATGATGTGAATGTTCAGATTTTCAAAGACAATATTGCGTGCATTTAGCCAGCTCTTATAAGAATATTTGAAAGTTTGTTGGCAAAACCATAATTAGATATATTTTTTCAAAGCAAAATCAGAATCAGATATCGAACATTTTGGTAGTATATGAGATTCACGCCGATTTATTTTAACTTGATCCAATATAATATATAACACACTTTTTCTGGAACTGTCATTGAAGCCATAAACGGCAATCTAGGATCTATATGATCTTCTATAATATATATATATATATATATATATATATATATATATATATTATAATATTAAGAAGATTAAAATGATTTAATCTATTCCATAAATAAAAGTAATATAAAATCACATCTGATAAATATCCTTCAGTCCAAGCGAAATCACAAAACGAAAATGTAAAATCAAGTGTCACCTTTTAACTATAGGACATAAATATATAGAAGGTGGTTAAGTGGCAGTTACTATATGAAGTTATGAATAATAACACTTTTTAATTAACAATCATTTAATAAAAAGTTGTAACATTGGGAAACGAGTGGTTTAATTATTAATAATATCTAAGAATAATATAATGTGTAATATTTCCATTGCAATTGTCATGTATACATGTTTAATATGCTTCGGAAAAATCTAGGGGCAAGAAACATTAAGCATGTGCAGGCCTACCTATGTCACGAGGATATGATAATAATAATTAATGAAATCATTTGTCTTTTTATTAATGTCAAGCACTTCCATACTTAGAATTCTAAATTTTATAAGGAATCAAGCGCTTCCATACTTTAGGCAAAAGTTATTACGGCATTTCATACTTTTTATTGTCATAATTTTTTAAGATGACGTATAGTTTTAAAAGTTTTTTTACTCTTTAAAAACTCTTCAAGTCGACTTGACTCTGTGACTTACTGAGTAACTATTTGAATGACTTCATACTAATTGATTTAATAATTAATTCTATGAGTAATGTCATAACAATTATCAAAACGTATTATTTTTTAGAATAACTAGATCAATATTTTTATGTAATGGAAATTATGTACTTATCAATTTTAAGTATCAAAAAATAATATATATTAATTTTATATATTTTTTATTAACATAATTAAAGTTCTAATATAAATGACTCCAAATTAACTCCGAGTCGACTCTACTCCTTGAGATACCGAGTGGAGTATGAGTTTCAAGTTTTTAATTAAACTATGAGATGATGTAGACATATCAAGTACAAAACTTAGAGAGGGAATTTGAACTAAAATACCATGAGAAAATAGGAGTATCATGGGGTTTGTCATGATTAATTAACCTTAAATCTTTCTTCACAGCTGAAAAACACGGGTTTTTGTCACGAAGATTAATATTTTTTTAAAAAAATTCAATAGATCGGCCACTCCCATCTGGATCTAGTCCAGATGTGGCAGCCGGTTACCGGAATCGATTTGAGGCCCAGCCACATGGGGCCATGTTAGGTTGCCGTCGACCAAGCCTTTTCTACAATTTTTTTTACAAAATTGCCGTTGACCAAATTTTTTCATAACTTTTTTACAAAAAATTTAAGCCATCTTCACAATCGGACGGTCTGATGAGCGTCCCAGGAGTAAGAAATGTTTTGCCCCAATAAGAATACCCGGCTCTATTCGAGCATAAATAAGTCACCGAGGCCAACTCGAATCGGGTACAGTATTGGATCAAACCCCTTTGGCCATAGGCTAGTACTAAATCAAACCTTGGCCAAAGGTTTAGTTTACAGTCAGCATCCAACTTTGTTTCAGCCTGAGCCCAAGGTGGGTTCTAAACTGACAACCCAAAATACCGAAAAGTAGTTCAATGGAAGAAATTGCAAGCAAACCAAAACGATGTTAAGGGCTACAACTAACCAAAATGTTTTGGTTCAAATTTGATAATCGTATTTCAATAAATATTATTTTTAATCAAAATTACACCATTGTTTAGCAATATTACATGTAAAAAATTATTCTAAACATATATGTGCGTGTATATATATATATATATATATATGTATATATATATATATATATATATATATATACACACACACACACCATATCAAGTATTTCAAAATTAAGAAAAAAATAAAATAACAAATAATCAAAACATAAAACATTGATTTAGGGTTTTTTTATATAGAAGTTTGGTTTTTTTAAAAAAATTCAGTTGAGTTCCATTCCAAATTGAAATTTAACACCTAATAAGAACTTCCTCTCCGGCCTTAACCAAAAACCGAACTAAAATTATTTTGGAACTAAATCACCCAATATGTAAATCCAATCCGTTAAATTTTATGTTTCAATTGATTTGAATCCAATTCAAACCAGTCCCATCTATTCAGAACAAATCATTCAAAACCCAATCCCATCTGATCCAAACTTTATGACTGAAAAATTGCCATTTTCATTTTAAAGTTGAATGTAACCACGTACAAAGATGACCTTTAAAATCATTTAATTTGAATCTCAAATCGTACTAATGAAAATCCAATTTAAATAAATCTGGCCATATATTAATGAATGGCACAAACATGAACATGTTTACCCAACATCATTTGGCTGACCACCATTATACAAGAGCCTTGTCGTGGCTGGAAAAATAGTCATGAAGGGTTGTTTCCTTAATGTTTTGCAGAAGTTATTTCCATTAAAGTTTGGGCCCGCCATGTAAAACCCGTGACTCGAGTCAGGGTTTTACGTTACTGAACCAGTCGGTTCAACCGTTGGTTCGAGTCGAGGTCAGTTTCATGAACCGCGTGCTGAGTCGAGGCCAGCCGTGAGTTATCAGCGATGAGAGTTAGGTGTACTTGAATATATAATGATAACATCATGAAGATGGTGAGAAATGAGTTATCAGAATATATGAAAGTATGCAGTATTTTTTTTATATGTTTGATCGTAGAAATAGTTTTAGGCCGAACAACGCGTTAGGACGCGTTGGATTATATTCGGGTGGGTTATTAGTTATAGGGCATGCCATTTGGATGTTGTTGTGTTTGTTTATTTTATGGAATTTTTCCATATTTTTCTAGATTTTTTAGAATTTATTACGAACTAGTTATTATTTTGACTCGAGTAGGAATTGAGTCAATACTTAATTACGAAACTGCCATTGAGGGTACTTTGGAATGGTACCATAAAGGTTGAAACTTTCTTCTACTCTGTGTTTCCAAAAATAAATAAAAATCCATCTCGTTCATAAATTGCACATCCACTGGAGGAGTACTATAGAGAGTGGCATCTTGAATTGGAACCAAAAAAAATCTCATGCTTAGCTGGTTCTTCAGTCATTCCATAGCATTTTGGAGGTATAGAGTAGAACTAAGCTTGTACCGATTCAGTTACTGTAATATTTCCAATAACAATTTGGATTTTTCTCCAAATATAAAAGTTTCTTCGGGTTTATGAAAGATGAGATAATCTATCATCCCATAACTCTTTAATTCCAGCAAAGTATCCTTGGGTAAAGAACAATGTCCCATATTAATCTGTGCTTTTAAAAACCTTGCTGGCATATCTTTGTAATGAAAAACTCCTTAGTAACAGTTAGACCGCTATACCAATGGTTGATATGGCAAGATAATAAGAAATTTTGAAGTTCTATCATTTTCTCATAGAATGCTTTCTTAGCCTTTTCTGCAATAATCACTTCAACTTCTGGGCAAGCTTCAAATAATGGTCTCAGAATAGAACAAGTGAATTGAGGCATTTTTAGTCGAACTCTCAGGGCATCAAAATCTCTGTTTAAGTTAGGAATTCCCTTTTTCAGAATCTGTCAAGAGTGAAATTTGCTTGATCTACCTGTTCTTGTAATTTTCTGATTTCTTCATTTTTTGAAGGAGTTGCACCTATAGGTCTGCAATTTCATATTCCCTTTCTTGCAAATTTTTCAAGGCTTTGTTGTTAGCTTCTTGATTTTTGACAATTCTTCATCTTGAAGTTGTTGCTCTAGCAGCTGATTGGCATATCTTAAAGAGGCTTCGGGACTGTCTTCTATTGCATAATTTAATCCGATATGTTGCCTTGCATATTCTATGGCTTCTTCTAGTGAATAGAAACCTTTATAAACCGGCCATTCATAATTTTTTGTGGCTTGTTTAACAGAAGTCCAATGTACAAATACCCCGGTCTGAAAACCTTGAGTGACCACATAGTGACTGAAATTTTTGGATAGAGGTTTTTTCTTGATTGAGGAAAAGTAATGACACAAAGCTAACAAAGATTTGTGTTTGTTTTCAGTGGTAGTTGAATTCCAGAGATTATCCAATAAAACATGTTGGCTTTCATCTAAATAATATCTAGAGAGAACCTTAAAGGTGTTATGGTTGAAAGAAAACAGGGTTTGAGGTCCGAAATTGAAAAGCCTGGCTGGAGGTCTATGAAGATCAGTAGTAGGATTCATTTCTAAGGTTACCACGATACTGCCTAGCAGTTAAAAGAGGCTGGGTATAACCGTATTAGGAGATATTTCAGCATTGCTATTAGCAGAGCTGGTATGTGAAGAAGATGCCATATTACACCTGGAAAAATATCATTAAACCTTTTGTCCACCCTTTCAGCTTTGATTTGTAAGGAATCATAACCCTGAATTTTAGAGTTTTCAAACTCATAGCATAGTAATAATTGAGAAATACTTTTTCTAAATATCTTCGTGATAAAATATCAGCCAAAATATTATTTTTTCCTTTTATATGTTCAAAAGTAATGTCATAACCCATTCCTTGAATTACATTTTGAAAATTCAACCATCTTGTTTGATTATGACGTTTACTATTCTCATTTTTTATATATTTTACTATATTTTCACAATTAGTTCTTAAAGTAAAACTTTTGTTTAAATATAATTTGAAATGATTTATAGCATTTATTACTCCTTCTATTTCTAAATCTAAGCTTTTCCAGTTATTCTTAGGGAAATTTCCAGATGCGTAACGACAAATTCTTTCTTCTTCTTTATTCGCATATTTATTAGGTTTTGTTAGTAAAATAGCTCCCCATCCTTCTTTACTAGCATCAACTTCATTTACTTTATATTCTAATTCTAAGGGTAATTCAAGGGGTTTTATTTTTTATACTTCTCTTTTTATTGCTTGGATTAGTTTAATATCTTCTTGATTGAAATGTTTTTGTCCATTTTTACCTAGTTTTCCGTATAAAGCTCCTACTAGCTTTGATAAGTTTGGTATAAATTTTCTAGCATAATTTAGTAGGCCTAGAAATGATTGTAGTTGTTTCATATTTTACATTTTATCAGGATATTTTAAGGCTTTATTAACTATATGAAGTTGTAATTCTATAGTTCCTTTTCCTGTTCCTAATCCTAGAAAGTTTATATAGGTTTTCCTATTTCTGTTTTCTTTTTGAAATAACAATGCCTGCTTTTTCTATTTCATTAAAAACTTGTTCTAGATGTTTAATATGTTCTTTTATATCATTAGCGGCTGCTAATATATCATTTATGTAAACAATACAAAAATCATATTTTTTTAATAGAGAGTACATAAAATCTTTGGAATATAGCGGGTGCATTTTTTAGACCAAAAGATAAAACATTCCATTCATATAAGCCCTCAGGGCAGGTTAATGCAGTTCATTTTCTATCTTCTTCCTTAATTTTTATTTGATTATATCTGCTTTTTAAACTGTTTAACACAACTGAACGAGTTAAGGTTGA
>JAURVB010005734.1:0-78080 GCA_033002965.1 Piper betle
TAGGATCTGTACAGTTCGTCAAATTATGTAGATAAAGATGGTTTTTCAAGGATAACTAAGTTACTCAAAAGAGTCAGAGTAAAAAAATGACTGGGGAAGCAAAACTCTACCTCGACGTACTTATATACGACAGAGCGACAGATGTGAAAATGATCTAGTTCTGATAAAAGAGTTAAAGCCAAATTTGATCACAATATGATATAACCTATTTATTTTATAATAGAAAGTTTGATGGTAGAGGGAAATAAATGCACATTTACAATGGTGTGAAAAAGGGGAAGGTGAGCAAAAGAATGACACGACCAGAGGCATTTTAAAAGAGACAAATCAATTTCATACAAGGATGGTAGAGGCATTTACAAACAGCGCAAAAGAAAAGTACTCACACTAAGCCTATGACTATAGAAGGCCACTTGGCTACACACAATCATAGGAAAATACCCGTAAAGCACACAATCAACAAGCATTTCATTCGTAACCCATAAAATCAAACTTTTAAAAAGAAAAAAATCAATAGAAATCATCCAAAAATTTAAGAATGACCATTTAAAAGAATTTCTCCAAGAATATGAAGTAATAAAAGTCCAGGACCCAAATGAACAGGAAATCTAAACAACCCGGGATGCTCATATGAAGAATAAAAACTAATTTCACAATATTTACACCATAGCAAGCACAAAGAGTCATAATCCCACAAACAATTCAGAAATTAAGGTTAACTAACACAATAGAGCTACTTCCTTCAGACCACATAAGTCACCAACATCATCTATGACTGATGTGGGATAAACCTAACATCTTTTTTTTTTAGAAACAACTCACAATCTCTAACTAGGATACACATCCAATTGGGAAACTCACAATTCACAATTGAAACAATACTCTTAATTATGTACTCTCTTCAATTCAGCTATGTATCTCATTTTACCTCACCATACACTACATATATATACAAAAAAATTAGCCTCGTAGATGCGAAGAGCCAAACATTAAATACTTCTCGTCTTCCACAATTCGACATGCATTCCTTGTACCTTCATATCTTTTCACATTCATCGTATGATGAGGGACTCCAACAATTCTCCCCTCCCAAATCATACGGAACACACTATGGTTGGTTCAGCATCCTTCACATGGGAAAGAGACACAACCCTTCCAATCTCTCCTTCTCGCCCCATGTGCAAACTTCAAGAAAAAATCTTCAAACACAAGTCGAACTTGAAGCACCATTGTCGACCGCTTGCCGGCTGCCATCACATGAGGAGGGAAATTTTTTAACACATCTTCCCTCCCGACTCATGTGGAATGTCCTCTATCTCCCATGATTGGAACTTCTAGCACATCTCCCCCACCCTCTTGGGGAAAGAATTATGACTTTGCTTTTCATCATTTAGGATCAACTTCTCTTCAAGCGTCTTTACTAACCCATCCACTCGGGTTTCGGAAAATATCTCATGTGAATCCTACATCGGTCGTAGAGGGTGTTGGTGACTTGTATATAGGCTAATGGGAAAGCTTTATTCCCTGAGCTAGCTTGGGGATTAAGAGAAGTTTGTGACACCTATTACAAGTCTCAAAAGCAAGTCTATTTTGGGGTTCCAAAGGGGTTAACAGTGGTATTAGAACTAGGTTTTGCCTACGCTGATTATGGTTGCTTCCTTCATGGGTTCCACCTGATGATTTAAGGGGAGTTTGCTAGATGATGATATAAGGGGAGTTTGCTAGGTGATGATATGTGGGTTCCGTCTGATAAAAAGGGAGTTTGCTAGGTGATGATATGTGGGTTCTGTCAGATGAAAGGGAGATTTCTCGATGATGATAGTTTCAGGGTCGCCCAATTTCCCGACGATGATAGTTTCGGGGTCGCCCGATGTGTGAAGGAGAGTTGTTGGGTTTGTCCTATATCGGTTGTGGATGATGTTGGTGACTTGTATATAGGCTAATGGGAAAGCCTTATTCCTTAAGTTAACTTTTGGATTAAGAGAGGCCTTTATGTTTTGGATTAAGAGAGGCACATGACACTTATTGCAAGTCTCTTTTGGGGCCTAAAGGCCTAATGATTTAAGGAGAATTTGAGGGGAGTTTGCTAGGTGATGATATGTGGGTTTCGTTTTGCTAGGTGATGATACGTGGGTTCCGTCTGATGAAGGGGGAGTTTTCTAGGTGATGATATATGGGTTCCATCTGATAAAGGGGAGATTTCCCGATGATGATAGTTTTAGGGCCGCCCGATGTGTGAATGGGAGTTGTTAGGTTTGCCCTACATCGGTCGTAGATGATGTTGGTAACTTGTATATAGGCTAATAAGAAAGCTTTATTCCTTAAGTTAACTTTTGGATTAATAGAGGTCATTAATTTTCGGATTAAGAGATCCATGTGACACCTATTTCAAGTCTCTTTTGGGGGCCCAAAGGGCCTAACAGTGGTATTAGAACTTTCATTTTGTTGGTCACCAAAAGAGACTTGTAATAGGTGTCACAGACCTTTCTTAATAGAAAAGTTAACTTAAGGAATAAGGTTTTCCATTAGTACTACATCATCCACAACCGAAATGAGATAAACCCAATAGTATAAAGTTCTATTCATTATTCAATGATTATTTATTTAAGGAGAAAATTACAATGAACTACACCTCTATAGTTTTGAGTCAATGGGGTGGAGGAGGCCACGATGGGCTAAATGGAAAGTAAAAAGAAAAGATGGTTAAAGGGCTACATTTTGGAGTCAATGGGGTGTGAGTGGGACAAAATGACGTAGCTTGCCCCTGTTGTGAGTGGGTTGTCACGGGCCTCTCATCAGATCGGTATGGTTTGTTTTAAAACTAAAAAATAAAAATTCCCATAATACTCATTATGAGATCACAAAATTATCAAAGAAACTCAACATTTAATTCCCGTGATAAGATATTGTTGTCTAATATTATAACAGTAAAAAGTAATAAGCTACCAAAATGACACTAGCTCATTATTCATATAAATTGTCTTCATCGTGCAAACATGATTATTTCTTATCGAATGTGTGGTACATGATTTCAAGAAAAGGATTTAGGATTGCTCTTTAGTTTATACTCCACCACGAACATGTTGCTCTCTCACAAGCTCTAATTTACTCTTAGCAATGCCCATGTGGATTCTATTGCTTGGAATGCTTGCAGAGCACTCAATACCAATTTCCAACATTGAGATTATGCAAGATTTAATATGTACATCTTCCCCCGAGGCAAGCTGAAGTAACAATGGATCAATAATTTCCATAACTTGGTCCGGTAATGCCATTTTTGAGTAATTGGAAATGGTCAACCCGTCTTTGAATATCTCGTGAGTGGTTTTCTTCCCTATTAACATTTCCAACAATATGACTCCATAGCTAACACATCCCCGTCCGTTGTTACATTGCTAGTCATGCCATATTCTGAAAATACAAGAAAGAAAAAATATCGACCATAGTTTTCTCTTAATAGAGTTGCAAATAATGTGGGAGGAATCTACTTTCTTGTCTAAAACAGAGATGTTTCTTGCACCACCTTAATTATAAGTTTTTCACCAATAAACTATCTCTAGAATAACAGTAAATTTTCTTATTAACGACAAAATGAAGATTTTTCTAACTAACTACAAAATTAATATTCAAAATCACAACATTATTTTTTTAATAAAAAGTCAATCTAAAATTTTTAATTAAGATTTTTCTAACTAACAATAAAACTAAGATTCAAATAAATTTTGAATCCCCCAAAAATTAATGTTGTAGCAAATAATATCTTCTTCATATGTATGAGATTTCAAAATATATGCCATATATACAAAATACCTAACTAATAACAACAAATTTTTATTCTTCTTAAAATTATTTAATAAAAAAGTTTATTTTATTATTTTTTCAATAAATCAATTTACATAATGCCTGCACATTATGCAGGAACCTTAGCAAGTTATACAAGTCCAACAAATAATGAGGTTGATAAAGTAGTGCGGATAAGTAGGAGGTTGATAAAGTTTTATCTTTTTTGACACCAATAGAACATATATATTGAATCGTGAATAAAGTATTATGAATTTAATCACAAATTCCTCATAAATTATATGCGACTTAAATGGGTGAGAGTAAAATAGAAAAGATTCAAACCAAATATTTTACTTTCGAATATGGCATTAGAAATGTAATACCTGGCGGAATATAGCCAACAGTGCCCCTGATCGTGTGCGTAGTACTCAGTTGCAAGCTTGAGGAACCATCATCTGTTGCGGGCAAAATCTTTGCCAAACCAAAATCACTTACATGTGCCACCATGTCTTCGTCGAGGAGAATGTTAGTCGGCTTCAAGTCACAATGAACGATGGGAGTGTGACAATGATTATGTAGATAATCCAGAGCATGAGCCACATCAATAGCTATCTCCAACCGATCCCTTAAACTCAAATACCTTGAATGGTGAGCAGTTGATCCATTTTCTGCATCATGCAACCATGACTCCAATGTTCCATTCTCCATAAACTCAGAGACCAAAGCTTTAAACTCTCTTCCTTCGTAGTCATACCCAGAGCAACAAGTAAAAATCTTCACAAGATTGCGATGCCTAATATTTTGCAATGCCCCACATTCTACTATGAAACTCTTAGAAGCGCCGACTTTTTCTAGGTTGAACACCTTCACGGCAATGACCATTTGGTCGACATTCAAAACTCCTTTATAAACTGTGCCAAAGCTTCCACTTCCAATCATGTTTGAAGGAGAGAAATTGTTTGTTGCATTTAGGATCTCTCTGTACGAGACCATTTGCATGTGTTGTTTCCTAGAAGAGGACCTTGATAAGCTTTTCTTCCTCAATGCTCGCTTCCAAAAAATTATACACAAAGCCGCGATGAAAATTATACTTCCGGCAACTGCTAGTAATATCACTTTGACATTTTTTGTTGCGATCCTCTCACCGTTGCCATTGGTGCAGGGTGGAAAATGTAGATTGGCAATGCCACCACATAACTTCATGTTTCCTTCCAATGAAATAGCACTCGCTTTTAAAAAAACACCTTCCTTTGGTACTTCACCTTTCAAATCATTGTGAGACAAATTGAGATAGTCCAAGAACACCAACTTACTGAAGTACATAGGGATCGGCCCATCAAGTTTATTGTGGGAAAGGTCAACTACTTGAAGAGCTTTCAAATCACCTAGCGATTCAGGAATAAAGCCTTCAAAGGCATTGCCATCCATGTATAAAAATTCTAGAGTCAGGCAATTACCTAGTGACTCTGGAATTCTCCCATAAAATTGATTATCAGAGATATTCAACAAATGAATGTTAGACAGCTTGCCTATATTGGGAGGTAACGTTTCGCTTAGAAAGTTGTGACTCAAATCGAGGTAATCAAGCGATGAGAGGCTTAATAAGTTGCTTGGTATAGTACCCGTGAGGCTATTGTTTCCCAAATCAAGTACTATCAACTTTGTGCATTTTGCAAGGGCAGAAGGTATTGTTCCCGTGAGGTCATTGTGAGTAAGCTGAAGAACTTTAAGTTTCCACAATGAGAAAGGCTCTGCTGTATGAACCCACTCAGAAGGTTTCCGGATAAATACACGATGTTTACATGACTTAGATTGCCCAAGGAGCTAGGAATTTGCCCTGTAAACCTGTTATTATTCAGACTTAGAAAGAGCAGGTTTCTTAGTTCTCCAATTGAAGAAGGTATGGAGCCTGTCAATAGGTTGTTGTTCAAAACTAATACTTCTAGGTTGACAAGTTTTCCTACGTTTGGGCGGACGGTCCCATAAATATTGTTCCCTCCTAGGAACAGGTGTGTAAGATGGACTGAAAGGTCTGTCAATAGAAGCAGGCAGCAAGCCATGAATGTTATTGTAGGCTGCATCCACGTGAAAATTAGAAAATGCAATGATGCAAAGTGAAGTGATGAGGCAGGACATAGTTATTTGTTGTAGGAAAGCCATTTTGGAATATTGCTTTGGGACTAAAACTACTCACTTAACAGGAATTTAAATAGAATCACGAGGGTGCTAAATTAGTTTCTCAGCTTATTGGCTTAGTTTCTGAATGACATAATACGTACAACATTTTCTTCTATGCATTTCCTTGCAATTGGTTGAGATTAACCTTACGATTTTGGCACAACTTTCTCCAAGACTTGTGAGTCAACAATTGCAGCGGACTTGAAGTTTCTCCATCACAATAAACTAAATCAAGACCCCAAGACCCGCGGAATGGGCGAACAACATATTTTTAAAATATTATTATTAAATAATATTTAAATTGTAAAAAAATGTAATATATTCGAACTTGATCTCTTAATTAACAGCTTTGAATTTCTATAGCTTCATAAATAAGGGCATGTTAAAGTTTCCATCAAACAAAAAATTTTTTTAGAAGTTCAAACTATCAGAAAAATAACTCATAATCACCATCTTTCTCCTTCAAACGATTCAAATAGAAATAAAAGTTGAACTTATAACCAATTTTTGGATGAAAAAGGCCGTCTCCCTAATTGCAACCATAAGAGGAAAAGAACATCCTCTTGAAAGAGTCATGATCTGAGGAATTATTCTGAAAATAATTTTCATAGAAAATTTCTTCTCATACTATATTTGAATATTAAATTGGTATTTGAAAAACTTGCCAATAATGCTTGACTTTTGGGAACAATGAACATGATGTGATAACATTGCTCCTATTATACACAAAATTAGTAAATAGATTACAGATGCAATTTTTGCACGATTTATGAGTCAACTTAAGAAGACTCGAAGTTTTGCTTCACAATTAAATGATACATGAAAGGCTTATGACTTAAAAGTGGTATATGAATCTTTGTTCGTGTCAATTTCCAATATGTATGTCTTCATTATCAAAAAATGAAGAGAAAATAACTAAAAATAGCTTATTCACTGTTCTCTTTCTTTAAGACTTATGAGTCAACTAAAATAAACTCTAGCATAATTAAAAATGGCACATACGCCCTCTTCTTTTTCTACACGACTTGGGAGTCAACTAAAGCAAACTCCAAGTTTCTCTGCACGACTCGCAGGTCAACTTAAGCAAACTCGAAGTTTCTCCATCATGATTAACAGATACATGAAATGCTTGCAAGTGATATAAAAATATGGGGTACATGACTATTTCCTATATACTTTGCCCATATGTAGAGAAATTTTACATCAAATGGTGGGAAGATACATTATTCATGATTCAATGGTAGTTTATTTTATTTTCAAGATTTAATGGTAATTTTTGTTATATAGACACAAATGCCCTTGAACTTGGATTTTGATTAATATGGTCTGGTTCAATTTTTCTTTTCCGTAAAATTGGGCTCCCTCACGCACAAACCAAAAAGATTGAAGGGGAGGAGACAAATTATCTACCAACTATTCCCAATTAGCCACTGTTCGTTGGCAACCAAAGCCATCAGTACTGTGGTGGAGGGCTACTAAAACTACTACCTTATCAGGAATTTAAATAGAATCACGACGGTGCTTAATTAGTTTCTCAGCTTATTGGCTTAGTTTAGGAATGACATATTACGCACAACAATTTCTTCTATGCATTTCCTTGCAATTGGTGGAGATTAATCTCAGGATTTTGGCACAACTTTCTTGAAGACTTGTGAGTCAAGAATTGAAGCGGACTTGAAGTTTCTCCATCACACTAATCTAACACAAGACCCCAAGGCCCGCGCTATGGGTGAACAACATATTTTTAAAATAATATTATAAAATAATATTTCAATCGTAAATAAACGTCATATTTTCGAACTTGATCTCTTAATCAACTGCGTTGAATTTCTATTAACATATGGGCATATTAAAGTTTATCACAATTGTACAAACCATCAAACAAAATTTTTTTAGAACTACAAACTATCAGAAAAATAAATCGCAATCACCATCTTTATCCTTCTAACGATTAAAATAGAAACAAAATTAGAACTTACAACCAATTTTTGGATGAAAAAGTCGTCTCTCTAACTGCAACCCATAAGAGGAAAACAACAACCTCTTTAAATTGGTATTTGAAAAACTTGCCAATAATGCTTGACTTTTGGGAACTGTGGACATGATCTGATAACAATGCTCCTATTATACACAAAATTAGTAAATAGATTATCCATGCAATTTTTTTGCACGATTTATGAATCAACTAAAGAAGACTCGAAGGTTTGCTTCACAATTAAATGATACATGAATGGCTTATGACTTAAAAGTGGTATATGAATCTATGTACGTGTCAATTTCCAATATGCATGCCTATATTATGAAAAAATGAAGAGAAAATAACTAAAAATAGCTTATTCACTGTTCTCTTTCTTCAAGACTTATGAGTCAACTAAAATAAACTCGAGCATAATTGAAAATGGCACACACACCCTCTTCTTTTTCTAGACGATTCAGGAGTCAACTAAAGCAAACTCCAAGTTTCTCTGCACGACTCGCAGGTCAACTTAAGCAAACTCGAAGTTTCTGCATGATGATTAACAGAAACATGAAATGCTTGCAAGTGATATAAAAATATGGGGTACATGACTATTTCCTATATATATTGCCCATTTATAAAGAAATTTTACAGTAAATGGTGGGAGGATACATTATTCATGATTCAATGGTAGTTTATTTGATTTCCACGATTTAATGGTAATTTTCTTATATAGACATAAATGCCCTTGAACTTGGATTTGGATTAATGTGGTCTTGTTCAATTTTTCTTTTGGGTAAAATTGGGCTCCCTCACGCATAAACCAAAAAGATTGATGGGGAGGGGACAAATCATCTGCTTATTATTTCCAATCAGCCACTGTTTGTCGGGAATCAGCAAGTAGGCAATTGGGAACCAAAGCCATAAGCACTGTGGTGGAGGGTGAATCCCCCCCCCCCCTTTCTTCCTTTTCAACAAGACTTATGAGTCAAACTAAAATAAACTCGAGCATAATTGAAAATGGCATATAAATGCTCTTCTTTTTCTACACGACGCAGGTGAATCTCCCCAACCTCCCCCCCGTCACTACTAGAAATTAAATTTATAGTGTGTAAAATCAAACCCGTCAGTTTGGTGTCCTTTGATATCTCAGTTGTGTGGGTTTATGGCCTAGATGATGTTTGTAATATACCGATATCACACTCATAATTTGGGCACATAGTTTATTAACTTGTCCAGTTATTTGCAAGATATTAGAATACATATGCGAGCATGATTATTGGACTGGATCAGATCAAATCAATGTGTGTTTATTCAATTTCCTATTGCATGTCATGCATCCTTTCTGTATTTAAGTCTGTTCATGCATTGCACACATTCATTATACAAGAGCGTGTAGCTGTCCACATCACTAGGGCACTCGGAGATGGGCTTTTTACATTAGGACGAGCATTTCTTCTTAGGTCCATTAGGAATTTTTCCTGCTTTACCTCCTACTTAACTCACATGATTTGATTTACATGTTAGAACATAATTAGTGGCATTTATCATATCTCACTACCTATAGGTCATTTAATCGATCGTTCGGATTAATAAAACCTCAAGGATGAGACCCCTTGATGAGTTTTCAAAAGATTATAATATCCGGCCTAAAGTTGCACTTTAACACTAGATGATATATCCATGCCCAGATTTGATACATGTATTACGTTTTCGAATTTAGACTCGTGCATAGGTACCCACCTGTGGTGCTTGGTTACAATCTTATACATATACAATACAATATTATCTTACTACCTACCAGCAAGCAGTGCATATTTCAGCAGTATTCGGCCTGTTCACCTTTTTCGAATATACCCGGACTGTGCAATGCTACGGTGATTATCAGCTAGGTCCTATTGGCCATATTACCTGCATGTTACCGTGAGCTATTATCTGGTTCTTGTGTATGGTTATTAGTGATTATGACTACTCTTAAACCCAATTAGCCACCTACTTATGATTAGTGTATTGTGGAGGAGTTGGTATTGCCTTTCAGTTTCTTGTGGATGACCATTTTGCCCATCATTAGTATTGAGATTTTTCCTACTAGTTATTCAAGACTTAATGACATCCATTGCAGACACATTTTCTTATATTATGCAGGTGAGCAGGCTTAGTGTTGGCCAATGTAGCTACACAAATCATGACTCTAGTGGATGTTGGACCGGCGTTTTGGAGTTGTGGGCTTTTTTCTAATGTCTTGTGTGTCCCATGGGGACTTTGTTATCTACTGGATATGTATTTGTCTCATTTGTGTTGATGTCTTGAGATTATGGATCATATATTGATATTGTGGTCGTGTGGCCTTGAGACTTGTACTGTGACCCATGCCGGCTTGTGCCTCGTGATATGACACTATGACTATTTAGTAGCTTTTGTATGCCTAACTGTATTTCCTCTATTTTACCAACAGAATACTCTGGGGTACATAGGTTTGACTATTTTGTCCAAGTTACTCCAAGCCCAAAGTCCAAGAATTGATGGTAAAATAAATATTTAGGTATGTGAAATCATGTTACTTGTCCAGGTATATGGAGCGAAGAAGGAATATGGGTTGGAGGAGCTTCTGTGATTACTATAATTGGAGGAGACAAGCCCTTAGGAAGGCTAGACAAACCCACAGCCTAATGAATATTTAATCTGTGTTAAATGTGATGAAAATGATTTGAAAATGCAGTGTGATGCCTTGGGAAATATTTTTGTGAATGTTAAATGATACTATGAAATATTATGTGATTGTTTTGTGATTGAATGATAATTATTCAAGTTGGGTAATTTTTTCCATCGTCCTATTTATAGGGGAGACTATTCGTAGAATTTCTCTAGAAACTTAGTCTCTTTTATAAATTTGACTGATTTAGGATGACCTATTTGCATTAGGCAAACCATAGATGTTCTACATGCATTGTGGTGATGTCTACGTATTAGATTCCTTCGGGTTCCATCTTTTGATGTCTTGAGTGGTTAAGTCCTTCTTGTGTTGGTTCTCTATTTTAATGGGTTATGAATTCGTATTCCAACATTTATCAGTTCAATTCGGTTCGCGCTGTGTGTCCAATCGGGGTGTTACATAGTGACACCAAGATCTATTTAGCATTGCAATTTAACAATACACTGACAATTTTTAGAAAACTGTCACTACAGTATTTTATTGAGACGTTTTAGTACTTTGAAGCATAATTGAAATCATAAATTGCAACGATAAATAAAATTGTGTCAGTAAATATTTTTAGAAGTGTTGTAGTATAGAAAATTAGTTCCAATATTACTCCACTACTTTACTTGTCAGCTAACGCCTTCCTCGATATTCTTCATGACCCTAATCTTGTGTTACACGGCTCCCTCATTGTCCTCCCCCCGTCGTGCCCTTCCTCAAAGCTTTTGTCCCCCATCGCCCTTAGCAGTCCCCCTCCCAGCCCCCGCCAGTTTTCTCCTCCCCCTTTCCCATCCCCCTGCCTGCATCCCCCATGGCACTTCTCCTCCCCCCCCCTTTCCCATCCCACACCTGCATGCATCCCCCACGCTGACTTGTATGCCCTACAACAAAGATGGACTATATATGCCTTGAAAAATAAAAGGATGGTAATATGTATCGCATATTATACACCAACCAATTCAAATGTCAAGACAAGAAGCCCGATATTATCAATGCTTAATGTCAAAGATTACAAGGTCTTTGAAATCAAACATTGTTGTTATCGTGATTCTTCATCTTTTTATTTCAATGATTGATGGCTACCATTAATTATATCATACACTATAACTTTGTCAATAGGCCTGCTTTGGACAACATGGATCAAAAACAGAAACTGCAAGCAGCTCTTGCAGCATTACAAATGAGCAGAAATGAATTAGAACAAGAAGGATCAACAAAACCCAGAAAAATGGATGCAAAAAGTGGAGCACAAACACATTCCAACCAATCTCAGGTCACAAACGATGAGATCTTTGCATTGGGCAATTATGTTGCTGTTCAAGTCCTTCTAAGATTGCCATTGAAACCCCTCTTCAGATTCAAATCCGTCTCCAAGAGATGGCAAAATGTGATCTCGCACCCTTCTTTTGCCAAAAAAATTAGGTATGGCATGTTCAGAAAAATCTCCAAAAATTAGAGATCAACAACAACGAACACAAGTATTGGAAAAATAATGCCAGAGAAATAAGATAAAACAAAAATCATAAAACAGAGATTTAACGTGGAAAACCCTCCTTCTATCGAGAGTCAAAACCACGAGATAACAATGAACAATTCACTACTTTGACCAAAGATTACAGTCGTCAAATTTCTAGAGATGTACAAGAAGATTACTCACTCAACCTATACTATTGAGATTACAAGATTTCTTTTTCTCAATACTCCGTGTAAGATTAACTCGTGAATAATATTTTCCCCTCTTTTTATCTCTATATCTCTTCTTTTTTTCTCTCCTCTTGTCTTTCTTGTCTTATCCTTGAATGAGGCAAATGAGGCCATATTTATAGAGAAGCTTTGAGACCAAATATCTTCCATGGAACAATAAACAATCATCTTTGTTGGTATTCCGAGTTTCCTTTAGTATTTTGAGTGTGACAATGGGCTACATATCATTAATATAATTACAAATATTAACAATCTCCCACTTGGAGTCCGATTGGAACACACCATTCTGATTCTTCCTCCACTTGTTTGTTGCATAAGTCCACCTGCATGTTAGTGCAAGTTCACCAAAGTTGAGCAAAAGCTCAACTTTTGTCCCTCCACCGGTTTGGTCAACATGTCTGCCAGATTCTTTTTTCCATCTATCTTCTCTAACTTCAGTTTACCTTCTTCTAACAAAGATCTGATAAAATGATACCTTAACCGAATATGCTTGGTCCTAGCATGAAATGCCAAGTTCTTGGCTAAATGGATTGCACTTTGACTATCACTATACAACCTAAAATCAACCCCATTAAAACCTAACTCATTCATTAAAGTTTTAATCCAAATATACTCCTTGCTAGCTTTTGTAATAGTCACATATTCAGCCTCAGTTGAAGATAGAACAACTATCTTTTGCAATTTGGAAACCCAGACCACCGCGGTTTCACCAACTGTAAAGATATATCCAGATGTACTCCTTCCATTATCTCTATTTTCAGCATGGTCCGAGTCCACATAACCTTGCACATTAATATTATCACCCCCAAAACACAAACAGTAATTAGTAGTTCCTTTCAAATACTTGAAAATCCATTTCAATGCCTTCCAGTGTTCTTTTCCTGGGTTCTTCATGAATCTACTCACTACTTCCACTGCATGTGCAATATCTGGTCTTACCATAGCATACATGAGACCTCCAATAGCTGAAGCATAAGGCACCGTTTTCATGTGAGTTTTATCATCCTCACTCTTAGCACCTTGTTCTTTTGACAATTGGAAATTACTATCTAAAGTAGTAGTCACTGGCTTAGATTCATTCATGTTCAATCTCTCAAGAACTTTCTTCATATAACCTTCTTGAGATAACCACAACTTTTTACTCTTCTTATTTCGGGTAATTTGCATCCCAAGAAGTTGTTTTGCGTCACCCAAGTCCTTCTTGGAAAAACTCTTGGCTAACCTCATTTTGAGATCAACAATTTTCTCCATACAAGTCCCAGCAACAAGCATGTCATCTACATACAAAGTTAAAATAATGTAATTGCCATCATTAAACTTTTGCAGATATATACAGTGGTCCAAATTGCTCCTAGCAAATCTATTATCCAACATAAACTTGTCAAATTTCAAATACCACTGTCTCGGTGCTTGTTTGACTCTATATAGACTCCTCTTTAATTTGCACACCATATTTTATTTTCCTTTGACTTCGAATTCTTTTAGCTGTTCTATATAGATCTCCTCCTCCAAATCACCATGAAGGAAAGCTGTATTTAAGTCAAGTTGTTCTAAATAAAATCCCTTTACAGCCACAATACTCAAAATAATTCTAATAGAAGTCATTTTTATAACAGGTGCAAATATATCATCAAAATCAATTCCTTCTCTGACCAAAACCTTTCACCACAAGTCTTGCCTTATTCCTTTGTACACCACTGGTTTCAGACTTGATCCGATAGATCCACTTGTTTTGTAGAACACTCCTTTCTTGTGGCAACTTCACCAACTCCCAGGTATGATTCTTCTCCAATGATGACATCCCATCCTTCATGGCCAACTCCCACTTAAGTGAGCTTTGTCACTCATGGCTTCATCATAGGACTCTAGTTCTCCTACATCAGTATACAAAACATGTTGTATAATTAAATTTAATTTCTAAGTAGGCTTCCTAACCCTTGTGCTACTCCTTGGTTCTAGAGCAACAACTGTCTCTTGTGGTGGCTCTGAGTCATCATTTTCAACTTGTGCATCAAAATATTCAGAATCTGATTCATCACCATTTGGTTGATTATCCTGTAACTCATCTTCTTGTACGGTCTCCTTAGTAGATAATTGTTCCATATCACTTGGAACAAATCCTTGATTTTCAGCACTTGGTATCTCTTCATCTATCTCATCAAGCTCCATATGCTCTTTTTCTTTCGACTCCTCACTCTTTTCTTTCTTCTTGTCTTTGTACATGCACTCTTCATTGAAGACAAGATCCCAACTTTGAAACACCTTGTTGTTTTCAAAATCCCACATCCGGTAACCATACTCACACCTCCATATCCAAGAAATACACATTTGAGGGACTTTGCATCAAGCTTCTTTCTTGATTCCCTGTCAACATGTGCATATGCAATACAACCAAAGACCTTAAGAAAAGAGTAGTCAACTTTCTTACCAAACCATACCTCTTCCGATATTTTTCCATCTAAGATGCTTGATGGACTATTGATTAGATAGACAGTTGTACCCACAGTGGCACCCCAAAGATGCAAAGGGAGTCCAGCATGAACCCTCATGCTTCTTGCTCGCTCTAGGATGGTCCTATTCATTCTCTCTGCCACCCCATTCTGCTGTAACTTTGGTTGATTAGATAGACAGCTATATCTACAGTGGCACCCCAAAGATGCAAAGGGAGTCTAGTATGAACCCTCGTACTTCTCGCTTGCTCTAGGATGGTCCTACTCATGCTCTTCGCCACCACATTCTACTGTGGTGTCCTTGGCACTGTCTTGATTATTCTAATCCCCCACTTTTCACAATAAGAGTCAAACTCCTTATTGCAATATTCTCCACCATTATTTGACAGAAGAAATTTCAGTCTTAAACCTCTGAGAGGTTGATCAAGTGCTCAAGCAATGGCTGGGGTCGAGCCAGGGGGCAAGACTGGATGGCTAGCAGTGCAGCCAAAGGTTTGGTGAAAGTTTGTTACCGTTAAGATACAGTATCTTGGGAGATCATGATATCTTATCACCATGCACGAGCAAAGGTTTTGCAACTAACTCCGGAGGGATAAATTTGGATGAATCCAGCTGACATTGTGCCTATAAGCACAATGACGTGGCATATCTTGAGGCAATCTTCTGGACAAAAGGTTTGGGACAAGATATTGGTTTATCCAGAGTATTGACTGGATGAACACGTGAGGCTTTTCCATATATTGGAGAAGGCCAAACTTGGGAAAAAGAAGGAAGAACGCTGAAGTTTTGTTTTGGTACAAAGTTCGTGTCTTTCTTGTGGTGTGGAGAGAAACCTCATCAGCAAGGGAACGACATGAAGTGCTGCAGGCCAGTTCGGGGGAATTGGATCTTCACAAGGGACGACTACATTGGGTGGTCGGCGTTTGCCTAAGGATTGAGGTATGGCTTTGGTTCTTCTACAACCTGTTTGCAATTCCTGGCTGAGGGTTTTTGCATGTAAACAAGTTGGTCATGGGCAACAACTTGGGGTTGTGATTGTGAGGACATATTGTGAGTGGGGTGCTCTAGTTCTCGCTGCTCTTTAGGGGAAGAGTTACACACCGTGGGGTTTGCATGTCCACGGTGTCCAGCGATCAGGGTAGATTGATTGCTTGTTCTTTATTTTTGTGTAATTGATTCAAGTTTGGGACAGGGGTCCCATAATTTGTGGTGTTGGCGTCCGATTTTAGGTACCGGCAACCGGTCTTGTGATTCCGGGATATGGTTGAAATACCGAGTAGGGGTGATTGGTATTTGGGTCATCATTTAGGTGATCAATCATTGGGTCACTGCATACTATGTACTTGGCAAGTTGATAATTGCTGGTGTGTTGATTGGTCGTAATTTGCTTACCGGTAGCCGATCAGCAATATCGTGGTGCTGGGCAGTTGAGTGCCGGTATTCTGATCCGGTTTGCTGTTGTTCGCAGGATTAAGCGGGAGCCTCGTGTCGCTAAATTGAGCGGTAACTGTGTGTCGCTAGGTGTGCTTTGGACAACATGGATCAAAATCAGAAACTGCAAGCAGCTCTTGCAGCATTACAAATGGGTAGATGAATTAGTACAAGAAGGATAATCAAAACCCAGAAAAGTGGCCGCAAAAAGTGGAGCACAAACTCGTTCCAACCAATCTTAGGTCACAAACGATGATCTCTTTGCATTGGGCAATGATGTTGCGGTTTAAGTCCTCCGAAGATTGCCATTGAAACCCCTCTTCATATTCAAATCTGGCTCCCAGAGATGGCACAATGTGATCTCGAACCCCTTCTTTTGCCAAATCAAAATCAGGCATGGCCGTTGCCTTCTCGGGTGTATTGTATCAGCTTAATCTACACAGTTTTATCATGGTCCATTTAGTGCAAGGCAAGCCCAATTTGTACCAGACCACCACTTAGGTGCCACAGCCTTCAATGAGGACATCAACCCCCTGAGAATCAATGCCCTAAGTATAGATTTTGCAGACTCCCACAAGTGGCTGCTCTTGTCCTGTGATAATAGACTCTTCCAAAAAGAATATTATGTTTGTAATCCTTTAACAAGACAGTGTGCTCACATTCCAGCTCCTACCAACGTGAAACCCTCGGCCACTGCCGAGTTCTTCTGTGAAGAAGACTGTTTTAGAGTGATTCATGTCAAATACAAGGAGGAGATAGAAATGCATATTTTCTACTCGGAGAGAGGAGAGTGGAAGCCTGTTACATGGGCTGTTCCAAAACGAGTTAACTTCCACATAAGGCAGTGTCCTACTATTGCCGGAAAGACCATGTATTAAATTGAAAGAGTCAATAGTTGCTTATAACATAGGAGAAGAAAGGTTCCTTTTGCTTAGATTGCAGGAGAAATGTGAATATTCAAAACAGGGTTGCTTGTGGGCTTCTAATGAATCTCTCTACTATGCCGAGAATTTAAAACACAAGCTAAGCATATGGGTTCTTATTGAGGAAGGTGAGGAAGATGGTGCATGGGTTCTCAAGAACAAGATTGATGTCTCCCTAATAATCAAAACCAATGTTGGGGTCTTTCAGTACATAACTAAATACGAAGAAATAATCTTCTCTTCCAGGATTACTGCTCTGCAGTTCCTTCCGCTGGCCTTCCATCACATGAATCCCAATGTTGTCTTCGTGAAGCTGCCGAGGAGGATTGCCGTTTTGGACAAAGAAAATGGAAAGCAAAATGTGGTTTGTGACGACGATGTTGATTGGCTTGGCCCTTACATTGATGACTTCCATAGGCTCGCCATTGTAAGGAGCACATGGATATTCCCATTTAAGCAGCATCGCCGAGAAAGATGCCGACCGTGAAGAATGCTTCCTTGCCAACAAATTATTATTAGTACAAAGATAAGATATGTGTCTTTACATTCCATTAATGCTAACTTAGTTTGCAAGTCAATCATGCATTATGAATTCTGAAGATTTGTATGCATGCACCAATAAGAACAATTCTATTTGTAAAATGATGTAGTTCAACGAGCAATGGATCAAACTGTACCTTTTCAGCTTTTCATGCCTCTTGCTACGTCATTTTCATGTTCCACATTGCACACTCATTTCCTTAACCAGCATTTGCACCTTAACCAGGAAAAACCAATGAATGAATCATCACAGATCATAACAGAACAAAATTATGAGCATATAGTTCATCTTCATCCGTACTCAGTAGAGACTCAGAGACTACAAAATCTAAAATACTTCCTTGTTCGTCTCTCACAGTCCATCCACATCTGAAAATCCCCAGAACCCAGGGTAGAGCATTAGGTTTGGTAAAGTAAATCAAATTTCCTAACAGTAATTTGGATCTAAAAATTTGTAACCGAACATAAACTAAAATATTCTCAAAACCGAACCAAAATTTTTCGTTTTTGTCGGTGTCAAAGTATGAAGATAAAGATAGTTTATAAAGGATAACTAAGTTTATAAAAGAATTAAAAGTTTAAAACAGTCTAAACGTCCGGGGAAGCAAAAGACTACGTTCACATACGGATTTAGAACAGATTAACACATGCAAAAATGATCCAGTTCAACCAAATTTAATAATAGGATTATAACCTCTTTATTTTATAATAAAAAGTTTGACGGTAGAATGAACTAAATACACATTTACAATGGTGTGAAAAGGGGAAAGGTCATCGAAAGAATGACAAGATCAGAGGCATTTTAAAAGAGAAAGCAATTTCATATAAGGATGGTACTTACATAGGCATTACAAAACTCAAAAGAAAAGTAGTCACACTAAGGCCATGACTGTAGAAGGCCACTTAGTAACGCACAATCATAGGAAAATACCAGTAAAGCACAAAATCAAAGAGCATGCCATTCATAACCTACAAAATCAAACGTTTATAAAGCAAAGAATCAATAGAAATCATCCAACAATTAGAAATGACCATTTAGAAAAATTTCCCTAAGAATATGAAGTAATAAAAGTCCAAGATCCAATGAACATGATATATAATCAACTGAAGATACTAATAAGAAGATTAAAAGCTAATTTCACAACCAGTTTGTTACACCACACTTTTCAGTTTGATGATAAACCGTAGTACGATATTATAATTTGAAAAACTATTCATTGGACTTCTACGTACAAACTTTAACAAAACGGATTTTAACCTTCAAGTAGGCTTAAGAAGAGCACCTTACTTGATTTTGATATAATGCATGTATAATTATACTATCATAGGAATGCTCTTAATTCTAAAATAAGTACCTACCATGAACACTCTGAATTATGAGAGAGATAGGATCTACCAACAATTAAGAGGGAGACTTTACATAATACAAATGATCACCTCAAGTTATAGGAAGGCAACACCCTTAATTCAGTTAAGAGGTTCAGCTTGAAAAGGTGTGGGTGTATGATCCAGTTCTTATGTTCAGTTAATACCTTGCATTTAGGCAATACCTATTCTTACGATGATAAAAAAATTAACTCGCGTTACACATGGGTCTTGTTTCACACACCCATAAACGAAAATTAAACACAGACACAAAGGTATCAACAAGTGTCAAGGCATCATACCCCGTGCACTTAGTGTTCACATGGACCCTTCAAGTGGTATGAATCATGTGCTCCTTCAGTCAATATTAGTTTAAAACTCACACACAATTACAACCAAATAAGTTTCATGTGCTTGAATTGCTCCACGACATGTTCCTAGATTCTGAGGCTTACAAACACTGTAGGCAATTGTTAGCCTTTGCACCAAAATTGATGCTCCACACAATAATAAAATAATATAGAACTAAAGAAACACCCGTGCACAATCAACCATCACATAGACCCGATTTGAATCATACAAGGTTGATAAGAACTTCAGGGCACAAGCCAACATTACAAACTACGGCTCAAAAACAACTCATAAGCAGCACATCATTCACGATCCTCCGCCATGAGTTCTCCGATCAATCTGCCAGCGCCAGTCATGCCAAAAATACTCACCTCCATAGATATAGGAAATCTGTCATTACTAGTTCAAAAGTAACTACCAATAATTTCAAACTGACTGATGGGTATCTCATTACCCACGGAAAAATTTAGAAACTTCGAAGAATAAATCACAAGGCTATAAGTATGGACCTATGTGGTCGTACCTATGGTTCAAAAACAACTCATAAATCAAATCCCCAAATACATAGGTACGAAAAATAAGCAACACATCAATCACGATCCTCCGCCATGAGCTATCCGATCAGTCCGCCAGTGCCAGTCATGCCAAAAATACTCACCTCCATAGATATAGGAAATCCGTCATTACTGGTTCAAAAGTAACTACCAATAATTTCAAACTGACTGATGGGTATCTCATTACCCACGGGAAAATTTAGAAACTTCCAAGAATAAATCACAAGGCTATAAGTATGGACCTATGTAGTCGTATTTCAAAATAAAAAAATACCATATGCCACACAAGTTAATGGCAAAATCATAATGATAAGCATACGTACGCCATCACATCCTCTGTATATAGCCTGCCATGGTACTTAGCTGGCTCGAAACCAAAGTACCACAAATTTCAGAAATGTGTTGTGTTACGTAGTATTCTCTTACATTACATTACTTTTGGGGGTAAAAGAATACTTGTACAATTCATTAAACCCATACTAATCACTCTCTTATACGTAAAATCCCCGAAATTTACATGCATATATAATACGCTTAGGGAGGGACTTACATAATAAAATTCTCGATCATTAGTTCAAAACCTAACAAGGGATCTCATCCTTATAATTTTATTAAAAAATGAAAAAATTGGCTAAATAGCTTGGCATCATAGGGATCTGATAAAACACTGCCGACATCATCCTCTCATCTAAAAATTTGTCAAATACTCTCTCGAGGAGTCAAACAGGAGATGAAGAAGATGTGTCCTATAAACCTTGATGAGTCAAGCTCCTCATCATAACTCAACAAGCTCACTCCATTTATCCTAATAATTGAAAAGAAAATCCTAATCACCGGGCACACATTAATTTTCGTATCTCTCATTCATGGCTTTGGAGACACAAAACATGGCTGGGTAGAAGGGTAGAGTTAGTCAACACCATGAGATGAAATCTTATAAAATTTCAAGTCCAAACTTGAAAAGAGAATGCATTGGATAGGTTATTTCTCGTGCTGGTTAGACCTACTTGGCTTAGAAAATTTGTACAGAGAGATCTATTGAGAGAATGGCTACCAAATTTTAGGGTGATGTTGTTGTGACAAATCTTAATGTCTAGGTGAAATTTGGGGACATTGTACCATCAAACATCTAGAGTTTAGAATTTTGTAACCGAAGTTGAGGAACTAGGTTTCATCCTACATTCCTATTCACTCCACAATACTAGATTATCTAACCACTTAAATAATTTTTAACTTATCCCAAAATTTATGTCTTTATAGTAGAAAATTAAGAAGTCCATAGGTAATTTCACAAATTAGGCTCGCCACGGAACAAAATCTCAGAGCATGACATAGCATATCAATGAAACAATTCATTTAGGGTTTTGTTCTTGCCCTTACTAAGATTATTTTAGCATGGTGTTTTATCACGATGTATTTAGCATCTTGAGCAACAATCATGTAAAATATAGAATTTAAGTAAATCCTACAACATGGTGTAAAGATTGGGGAAATGGAAAGTCAGGCCACTAGGACCATGAAAGCAAGCACCTTTTGCCATGCTTGACACATGCAAACTCATACAAAACAATCTAAATAAAATATGTAGGTATATCTCTTGTAAAGCTAACAACTTCATCCTTATTCATGCAAACTCATACAAAACAATCTAAATAAAATATGTAGGTATATCTCTTGTAAAGCTAACAACATAAGAATCATGTAGATCTATGAGATATGATTTTTCTATTGAAACAGTGTAAATCAATTACCGTGATACATTCAAAAATACATAACTATTTATTTACACATGCAAATGATATGATTCTAATGCATACCTACTCCTAACAAGCAGATCTAAATGCCACAAATATATAAACAAAAAACAACAATCAAATACAGACATAAAAAAGCACAACAACAAGGGTAAGAGGTAAAAAGGTGGAGCCTTTAGCTCAACTGGTTCCTAGGGAGGCCTCTTGGGGTTCCTACCTGAAGACCTTCAACCCTAAAAGCTTGGCTAAGCTTAGAGAGACCTTGTAAAAGGTAGGGAGGTCTATGGAGGAAGTGGAGAAGAAGGAGAAAAGGCCAAAGAGGTGTAAAGTGGAGGAGAGGGAGTTGTAATTATAGAAGGGCAAGCAGTGCTTGGCATTTACCAAGCCGGACCACGAAAAACATCAGACTTGGACCATGTGGGCCTACCGAACTGAGCTGCACGCAAAGTTGGGTAAACTTACTAGGCACAAGGGCACTGTCCTGACACAACCAGAACCCTAATGCCAATTTTTTCCTCAAGAGTGCCAGCACCAAAGCCTTAAAAACCCCTATTTTCTAGGGTGAGGGTGCTGGGAGGGTGGCACCTTTACTCTGGAAAAGTTCGCAAGCACTTAGGGTTCACACCACGTGTCCCGTAGGTGTTAGGATCATCCGAAAAGGGTTTCAAATACACGACAAACAACCTAGACACGTTTCAAACTCAGTCCTAAACTTATATAGATTCGACTCAAATAAACTTGAAATAAGAACCAAGACGGCTTAGTTTCTAGCCAGGTAACAGTGAGCACCTAGAGAATCTAAGCTCATAGAACACACATACATACCAAACATATGCATGCGATAAAAAAGACATGCAAAACAACTCGATCCAGGTCGCGACTGAACCGAAACGAAAACTATTGGGTGGAAAGCTTGAGTTTTATACATTTATACCGTGGCGCAGACAAAGAGTCATAACCCCACAAAAAATTCAGAAAATAAGGTTAACTAACACAATAAAGATACTTCCCTCAGACCATAAATCACCCAACTTGAAGTAGCAAATAATGCATTGCAAAAAAACATGGATAAGTCATAAACAAAAAGTTAAAGAGATTGATATATTCCTGAATACACCCAACCCAATACAATTATATGGTTCTTATCAACACCCACAATCACAAACCAACAAAAAACAAGAGAATAAAAAATAATAATAAAAAACATTAGACCAATCCATACACACACTCACACACACACACATACGTACCTGACTTCAGGATTGATGCATGTATTGCGCACAAGCTGGAAACAGCAGATCCCAGTCGCCACCCTCTAGTCAATTGACTTCCAAATGAATGGTAGTAAGCTGGGAGCAGTTGGATAAATTGATGGGGATTCCTCCTTCCTCCTTGGAATGAGTTCTTAGCCGACACAAGGCTCTTAAGCCGGAACAATCAACCAACTTCTTATTGTATTACTCCACGAAAGCTATTATCCAAAAGGTTAACTATTTTGAGAAAGGTGAGGTTTCCCAATTGTGGCATCAATGTACCCACAAAGGCCCGAATGGGTGAGGTTTATGGCAGTGACCCATTGGTGTTTGTGACGGCAGGTGACACCGGGCCAAGAATAGAAGTGAAGAGAAACATTCCATGAACTCAAAACATGGTAAGGATCAGTGGTTACCTCTCTTTTGAAAGCTAAGAGAGAAAGGTTATGCGTTTCATTTGTTATCCTCACCAAGTTGGCAGCAACCGATGCAAAGGATTTAGGGCCCACGAGTCTAATGAAAACTACAATGATGAAAAATACGATCATGGTATAGTAATTTGTTGTAGGAAAGCCATTCTGGAATATTGCTTTGGGGCTACAATTACTCCCTTAACGGGATGTTTTAGAAACTTGGATACTATTACTATTATACACAAAATTAGTAAATAGATTATACATTTTTTTTGTAGGACTTATTAGTCAACTTAGACTTCAAGTTTTATATCACAATTAATTGGTACATGAAAGGCTCAAGACTTGACCGGTAAAAAAATCTTCGACACACTGACAATTTCCTTTAGGTAAGTCCACATTGTGCACAAAATTAAGAGATAATATTAGAATAGTCTTGCATTGCTATAAGTGGTGTGTTGTGTATTGTATATATGTGTGGGTTCGTATGCTTTCTAAAATGGCTAATTGTTTTGAATTAAAGTTTATGGACTCATTTTAACAAGGTATCAGAGATAACTCACAAATTATGATTTGTAACGACCCAGCCCAAATTGCAATGTAATGGTCTAAGTCATCTCTTCAAAACTGGTTAACCAAGTTAAAAATCTATAGTTCATTCCCACTTATAAACAAGGTCTTACCTCAGTAGGTATTAGATGTGGCACTAAGTTGAGTGATCGCATAATCCACCCACCTTAAGATATTTTGTCCCCAAAATTCCTACACTTGGCCTATTGCTAGTCCCAGCGTATGACCTTTTTGGCCCGTGATTAGCAACCTAGCCAACATCCCTAGTATAGCCTACCATCTAACATGAATCTAAGAGGCTCTGATACCATTTGTAATGACCAGGCACAAAATGCAATGTAATGGGCTAAGTCATCTCTTCAAAAGTGGTCAGTCAAGTTAAAGGTCTATAGTCAATTGCTACTTATAAACAGGGTCTTACCTTGTAGGCATTAGATTTGAGACTAAGAAAAAAGTAAAAAATAATGGTAAGGAGAAAGAGATGAAGTAACGCCGATACTATTAATAGTGAGGGAATGTTTTGAAGATTTGAAAATTAAAAATTTCGTTGGTGGGAATTGAGGTGATGACTTCTAGATCCGAAACAAGTTGTAAGGCAAAGGGTGAGTTAAAAGGGAACCTTTAGAAGGAATATGAGGCCCAGAGGTATCGTGTAGGTAATTGATTTATGAAGACATATCTTTAGCATATTAACAAGCTTTTATTGAATTAGAGCAGATTCTAGGTTAGTTTAATTAATGCATAACACTAGTATGGGACGGTGTGTCACTTATGTGTCATGCTAGGTGCACTTGACATTTAACCAATGCGCGTATATGGGACAACTTTACAATCAGAGGTGTTATCTAGGTAGTAGGAGTGGTATGGGACGCCTGTGCGATATGGATGACAGTTTCATGGGAATGTGTGCCCCACTCTAGCTATGCATATGAGTGACAATGCTTAAATAAATAAAAATAAATGCACCAATGAATTATAGTTTACTATGTGGCAAGATATGAGTTTATGGAAAGTAAAGACGCCAATGAAGCATAATGATACATATAGAGTCATTTAAAATGATTACTCAAATGCAATAGAGGATTAACTTTTGAATTGTCCTCGAATAATTTGGCTTTAAGAAATAGAAGTAGTGAAGAAGTCGATGAAAATGACTCACGTGATCAACCATCACAAAGTAGAAGTAGAAAGAAAATTGTAGATCGTGATATTTCTAAAATAAAATTTTAGAAGAAAATGTGAAGATATTTAAACTAACTAGAGCAAGATACAAGTATACCAACGCATAATTGAAGAAATGCCAAAGATAGGATAAACAAAGAAGTTAGATGAATAAGTAATTTTCTCTTATAACCCTATTATATTTTTGAGGATAAAAATTCCCAAGCTGGGAAGATTGTACAACCGCCATTTTTTCTCCTTATTATATTTCTGAGGATGAAAATTCCCAAGCTCAGGAGATTGAACAACCCTAAAAATAATTAGGTTACTTTATTTTGGGTTTTCTAAATCTAATAACGAATCATAAATATAATTTAATTAAATTAATTCTTGGGAATTAATATCATAAATTATTAATTATGACCTTTAGCGTACTGGTACGATGATACGACTTAAGATTGTTTGCGGGCTAGTGGTATTTCAGTTCATTTCAGGGATCTTAGATTATTCCAAACATTTGTTATATTATATTTTATTTCATGATACGACTTAGAAATTGAACTTTAACTAATTCATTGAGAACTAATTTTCTATTAATTTCTAAGATTCTAAATAAACCAATGCCGTAAAATTCCGATGAAATCATTCAAATTATATTCATATTCAGGAATTCATTAAAGTTCAATTTCTAAGTCGTATCATGAAATAAAATATAAGATAACAAATGCTTGGAATAATCTAAGACCCATGAAATGAACTGAAATACCATTGGCCTGCAAACAATCTTAAAGTATAATAATATATAAGAAAAAAATGATTGTCTAATAATAGAGTCCTCCAACTATCCCAACTTTACCCATCTTTCTATAATGCTCATACCTACGGAGGCAATTCTACCTAAGTAATAAAATCACTAAATCATATAATTACTAGAAACAAGTTAATATATTCTACAACATTTGAGTTTGAGTCTTTTACTGATTATGAGCCTATGCCCAGCTCTTATTACGTTGGGAGGGTGGCTGCCCCATCCAGGTACAATCCCATGTTGTGCACACACGCTACGTGATTAACGGCCTATAATTACCAATGTTTGCCGTTGATTCACCCTTTCAATATCAAAAGTACATAATGAGTCATTTTGCACAAGTGCACCCTGTCACCCCTTTCGGCATAGGGGCAGGTATAATCTCTCAAGAATTTTAATGATGCGGCCTCATGTTGAACTAAGTTAATTCTTTGACCCTAGTTGAGCTCCACACATGGTTGTCAAATATATAACATTTCGAGACCAAGGCTGTCAAATAGAAATATATAACATTTCGAGTAATTATGCGAACCTGGAATTGTGATGAGGCAGCCACAACTATGACACACAATCCTAATGTGAATGAAAACATCTCTAAAGCATTCCCTTTGTGAGCAAAATATGTTACAAACTATCAAGATGATGTATTAACATCAACAAAATTCTTCTTTTTATATAAGAATATGTTTGGAATTCAAGAAGTCACTGCATTAAACTTTTATAGAAAAGAACATAATCACACATAATTATATTAAACACTAACCATTTGTGTGATAATGAAAAGTAAAAAAAACTGACTATTGAGTTAATTCGAATGGGTGTCAACTCACACTCACAACTCCCAATCCAAAAGATTCAGTAAAGTAAACATATTTAAAATCATCATAAATACCATTATACCGGTATTGTAAAGGTCATAATTTATAATTTATAATATTGATTTGTTAGAATTAATTTAATCAACTAAAATTTAAGATTCATTCTAAAATTTACAAAACCCTAAATAAAATAACCTAGTTATTTTCGGGGTTTTACAATCTCCCCAGTTTGGGAATTTTTGTCCTAAAAATATAATAGGGTTATAAGGAGAAAATTACTCATTCATCTAACTCCTTTCCAATCCTATCTTAGGCATTTCTTCCACTATGCTTTGGTATACTTGTATCTATCTCTATAGAAGTTAGTTTAAATATCTTCATATTTTCCTATAAAAGTTCATTTTAGAAAAATCTCGATTTATAATTTTTCTTTGCACTTCTACTTTGTGGTGGTTGATCACGTGAGTCATTTTGATCCACTTCTTCACTACTTTTACATCTTCAAATGTTGATCCTCTATTGCATTTGAGTAGTAATTTTAAATAACATTATACTTATATCTATGCTTCATTGTTCCCATTACTTTCCATTAGCCCATATCTTACCACATAGCAGACTATAATTCATCGGTGATTTTTTTCTTGATTTATGCATTGTCGCTAATATGAATAAATAAACTGGGGCACATTGTCCCAAGACACTATCATCTAGATCACACAAGTGTCTCATACCACCCATACGAGCAAGATAACACTTCTAATTGTGAAGGCATCATATATGCTCATTGGTTAAGTGTCACGTGCACCTAGCATAACACATAAGTGACACATTGTCCGTACCAGTGTTATGCTTTAACACACTACTAGAATGTCCTCTAACTCAATATAAGCTTTTTAATATGCTAAACATATGTCTCAATATATCAATTACCTACACGATACCTTAAGGACACATCCTTTTAAAGGTTCTCTTTTAATTTGCCCTTCGACTTACAACTTGTTCCAGATCTGAAAATCATCACCTCAATCCCCACTAAGGAAAATATTAATTGTCAATTCTTTCAAAACATTCTCTCATTGTTAATAATAGTATCAGTGTTACTTCATCTCTTTCTTCTTCCTTCTATTACCTTTGTTTTATTTTTAATTTTTAATTTTTATTTGGTAGTAAAAAGGTACCTAGTTATTCATAATGTATGATATACAACATCCTATCATTTTCTTGCATATTATTTTTTTAATTATTTAACAATTATCCAAATTTTCGTATCATCTAGCGGTCATTTTTCTTTAGTGTCTTACAAATTGTTTGTACACCATACCGACAACATTGTTTTTAGGAAGAAATATCTTGAACTACCTCATAGTGGACTGTTCGTCCAAATTTTTCACCGCACCCCTCGGCTCAATCATGATGGTTAACCCAGCCAGTCGTGGTTGAACCCGTGGTTATGCCTAATTTAATAGAAATAAGATACGTGAGATTTATTCGGAAGGAGGGAAAGGGGTGGAAGCCGGAACACCAAGCACCAAGGGGTGCATGTGTTGGCGTGCAGCACTTCAGCCGGGTGTCTATATAAGGAGATGTTATCCTTGTGTAGAGGGGGAGAAAAAATAAAATCAGATCAAAAGTGATCAAGTGTGGGTGAGTGCCTCCCTGCGTGGAGATGTGAGGTAGTGTCGGGTAAGGGGATTGCCGATGTGTGGCTGCAACCAGCCTTGGTCGGGGCCAAGTGCTGGGCACACCCGGTAAGCTGTCGGTGCAGCGTTGTCCACCTGTGACCAAACCATCCAGTTCTATTCCAGTAGCCTCGAGCCTGCGTGCCGAGTGCTGGGGAAGTCCTGTCGAGTGTGTGTGTCGAAATGGCCATCCCACCGAGTGCATAAGAATTGTCTAAGTGTTATTGGATACTTGTGACTCTTTAGTCTCATCCCGCTGTCTCTTTGCGCGGCAAGGGCGCCTCGGTCCCCACCGAACCCTTCCAACCCGATGCGGGAACACTCTAACCCGCACCAGCGGACGAACCCGCGCCCGAACATGGACTTTTGGGCTAGTCCAATCTTATCCTTACCATTCATATCTTCCAAACCTTGAGCACTCCTTATGTTTTTTATAACACCATTGTATCCACAACTGAATAGGATGCCCTTCTAGTCCCTACACCCTTAGGAAGTTTTCAAAAGTTATCTTTTAATCATTGACTCGCATTGTTGACGTTCACCCGCAACCTATGTTGTACACACTAATATTAACTTACCATCTAAAACAAGGGAAATTAATTCCATAAAATAATGATCAACGCTTATAAAAAAATTTTCCTTTGAGACAATGGACTTTTAGACTTTCCACAAGGTAAGGATTGATTTGCATGGTTCCACGGGAAACCCAGCTTTAAGACCACCTATAACGACTCACCCATTCCAAGCCATGAGCCAAGTGTTACTATCTAAAACTAAGTGTCTTGTAAATTGATTTTCTATTAATTTTTCAAAATTTTAAATAAACCAATGACCCAAAATTCTTTTCAAGTTGTACGAATTAAATTCATATTCAAGGAATTAGTTAAAGTTCAAATTCTAAGTTGTGTCATGAAATAAAATATAATATAACAAATGCTCGGAATAATCTAAGACCCATGAAATGAACCGAAATCCCACTGCCATGCAAATAATCTAGAATTATAATAAATTACAAGAAAAAATAATAATCCAATAATAAAGTCCTTCAGCTGTCCCAACTTTACCCATCCTTCCGTAATACTCATACTTGCGGAGGCAATTCCGCATTAGTGATAAAAATACTAAATTATATAATTACAAGAAACAAGTTAACATATTCCACAACATCTGAGTTTGAGTCTTTTAGTGATTACGAACCTATGCCCAGCTCTTATTTTACTGGGAGGGTGGCCGTCCCATCCATCTACGATCCCATATTGTGTACAAATGCTACGTGGCCTACGACTTGTACTTACCGATGTTTTTCATTGACTAACCCTCTAGGTATCAAAAGTGCATAATGAGTCGTCTTACACCACTACACCCTGTCACCCCTTTTGGCATAGGGTCGTATTTAATCTTTCAAGAATTTTAATGATGTGGCCCCGAGTCGAACTAAGTCAATTCTTTGACCCCAATTGCGCTCAGCATTTGATTGTCGAATGTGGGATCAGGCCAACCAAGGCTGTCAAACAGAAATATATAATCTTCTAAGTAATTATGCAAACCTGGAATTATGATGAGGTACCCACAACTACAACACACGATCCTAATATGAATGAAACTTTTCTAAAGACTTCCCTTTTTGAGCAAAATGTGCTCACAAACTATCAAGATGATATTTTATTTAACATCAAGAAAATTCTTCTTTATATAAAAGAATGTGTGGAATTGAAGAAGCCACTACATTAAACTTTTATAGAAAAGAACATAATCATACATAACTATATTAAATATCAATCATTTGTGTGATAAGGAAAAGTAATACCCACTACACATGATGATAATACCCAAAATCATAGATGATAGCTAAAGATAGAGTTTATTAGTCAAATATCTGACCTGCGTGATGTGTGGAGTACATTTGAAACTTAATAATAATATATATTAAGAATATGCAATATCAATTTCAAAAATTATTGCCATATAATTTTCTCTTAAAAAAATTACACAACCAATACAAATATATTTCTATCATCAACTGATAGGATGCACGGCAACCGGTAAATATGATTAAGGTAATGGAGTTGTAGGTGGTATAGTAGTTAGTAGTAAAATGACGAAATTAGAGACCAAGGGAGTTGAAAATTGTATGAACGGAAAACACTTTGTATTTTTAGATCAAACAAATGAAATGAAATTATTCTTCTCCCCTTCTCTACCTCTCTGATACGATCGTCATTCTCTCCACCCTCTTCTTTTCTCATCTCCTTCTACATTGTTCTCCTCCTAGCTCTTCTCTTTTCTACTCTTCCTCAAAATCCCCTCATTCGTCCTTGTAGTCTCACTTACCCAATCTGTATCTCTCTTCTTTATCCCTAAAATTCAGTTCTTCATTTCTTACCATTACAAACCAAAAAAGGCATCTTCAATCAAGGAGGAACGTAATATCAACACTCACAATCATAATAAAAAATAAAAATAAAAATAATATCAGCAATCCATACAAGTCCTACACATATATGTACCTGACTTCGGGGTTGATGCATATATTGACAAAAGTTGGAAACTGCATCTCCCAATCGGTACCCCTATGGCAACAAATAGTAGTACCTGGTTATTGCATACGCCAACAGTAATTGTGTTACTTGTATATGTACATGGATCGAAGAAGGAATATTGGTTGGAAGAGTTTTCGTAATTGTTGTATTTGCAGGGGAAGGACCCATATAAACTAGACAAGCCCACAACCTGATGAGTGTTTAATATGTTTTAAATGTGATGAAAATGATCTAAAAATGTGGTGTAATGCCTTGGAAATATTTTTGCAAATGTTAAATGAAACTTAGTCTCCTTTTTAAATTCGCTTGATTTAGTATAACATATTTGAATGAGGCAAACCATAGATGTCTTGCATGCATTGTGGTGATGTCTATGCATTAGATTCCCTCAAATTCTGTCTTTTGACACCTTGAGTGGTTAGGTTCTTGTTTAATGGGTGATGAATTTGTATCTCAACATTTATGAGTTTAATTTCGTTCACTCTATGTGTAGAATATTTAGCATTGCAATTTAATAATACAGTGATAATTTTTGGAAAACTGTCACTATAGTATTTAATTGAGACATTTTAGTACTTTGAAGCATAATTATAATCATGAATTGCAATGATAAACAAAATTGTGTCACTAATATTTTTAGAAGTGTTGTAGTATAGAAAATTATTCCAATATTACTCCTCTACTTTCCTCGTGGCATACAAATTTTTTATTTTGTATGTGTTAGCCAAAGTTTTACGGCTAGATATAGGGTATCCATTTAAGATTTTGAATGTATCTCATTTGCATGCATCTTATGGATTTTAGATCACCAGATTGCCCCTCTGGGCTAGCTTGATTTGAGTCACAAATTTTTACCTGATTGAGTTCAAACTTTCGAGGCCAAATTAGCTTTCTTTCGTCGATTACTGGCCTTGAGTATGTTTTGACTTTTGTCGGTCTCAATTAGTGGGCCGCACTAGGTCCACAAGTTGTCGGACATTCAGATTGTGCCATGTGGCAAGATTAGATCCATCCACATCAGCCCTAGTTTCACCCCGTTATTTTTCAACGATTTTCCCTTATTTTTGGAGAATTTTCATTATTAGCGCTGCCATCCCTTTGGGATGCCGCTGGTGAGTCTCCGGTTTGCCTCCTACCACCAGATTGGTACCATTGTGACTGCCACAAGGCTGGCTATCGTTCCAGGTTCAGCTTTGGCACCAGCTCCCCCATAGTAACCACCGACAAGGCCATTTTCCTAGCCGTTTCCACCTCCGCTGCTACAACTTTAAACATGACTCGACTCGATCATAACATTTCTAATTCGATTCTTAGGTGAACCGAAATTAGTGAAGACTTCAGTGATGTTGGTCATAAGAATAAAGACAAGTAAATGTCATGCAAGAGGAACTGAAGTCATTCCATGAGAATAAGACCTATGAGTTTGTGAATCTTTCTAAATGATAAAAAATTTAAAGAACAAATGGGTTTATCAAATTAAGCATAACGAATATAATTCACATTTGAGGTACAAGGCAAGACTCATGGTAAAGGGTGTTGGACAGAAGAAAGGTATTGAGTTTGATAAAATCCTCTCACCTATTAATGAAAATGTCTTCTATCGTTGTGTGTTAGGCTTAGCTACAAGTATAGATTCTAAAGTTGAACAGATGTGAAGATTGCATTTCTTCATGATGATCTTGATGAAACAATGTATATAGAACAACCTGGGGATTTTGTGGACAAGGAGAAGAAACGAATGGTGTGTAAGTTGAAAAAGAGCTTGTATGACATCAAGTAAGCTCTCAGGCAGTGGTACAAGTAATTTGATTCTTTTAGAGAGTTAAGGCAACAACAAAACTGTTTTAGACTATTGTGTATTTATCAAGAAACTTGGGAGGACAATTTTATTATTTTATTTTTTTATGTTGATGATATGTTAATTTTTGGAAAGATCAGGAATTGCAGATTTGAAGAAGAGTTTGGGCAATTCCTTTGCTATGAAAGACTTGTGTCCACTTAGGCAAATTCTTGGCATGTCCATCATAAGAGATAGAATTTCTAAGAAAATTTGGTTACCTTGAGAGAAATACATCAAGAAGGTACTTGAGCGGTTCAACATGATGGAAGCAAAGCTTGTTGCTTTTCTAGTGACAGCTCAATTCAAATTGAGGAAGGGTAAGTTACGTGAAATAGATGCATATGAGATGAAGAAAGTCTCTTATGCATCTGCAGAAAGGAATCTTATGTATGCTATAGTTTGTAATAGACTAGACAGAACACGTGCTGTCTGGGAAATATGTAGACTTTTGTCTAATTCTGGCGGAGAGCATTGACAAGTAGTTAAGTGGATATTAAGATATTTGAGATATACTTCCAATCGATATTTACGCTTCGGATGACATAGGCCCTTCTCATGTTATAATGATACAGATATAGCTAATCATCCTAACTCATGGAGGTCTACTTATTGCAAAAGTGTGTTGCTTTCTATAATTTAAGCTGAATATATTCCAATTAGCTTGCAAAGAGGTTCTATGGTTGAAGAGAATTCTGAATAAAATTGAGATAAGATAAGTACTCAATCCCAATTTCCAAAATTTAAAGTGTGCTAAGCTTGTCAAAGTGTGCTACTCTTAACAATTCCCATGTGTTTTCCATTGCTTGGAATGCTTGAAGATCACTCAATCCCAATTTTGAAAATTGAAATTGTGCAAGATCTAATTTGTACATCTTCCCCTTAGGCAACCAAAAGCAACAATTGATCAATAATTTTGCATAACTAAAAATGGTCAACCCATTTTTGAATATCTCATGAGTGGGCTTCTTCCCTATTAACATTTTTGACAACATAGCTCCAAAGCTGAATACATCCCCTTTTGTTGTCACATTACTACTTGTGCCTATTCTGAAAGTACCAGAATGAAAAAATACCAAGTGTAATGACCCGACATAAAGTACAACATAATGCCCCTATCAAAAACCTTGTTAACCAACTTGAAGATCAATACACACAACCCCACTAATAAATTGAATCTTACACGAGGAAGTATTTCATGTGGGACTTACTTAGGGGATTGAACAATCCACCCACCTCTAAAAATTCTATCCATGGAATTCTTACACTAGGCTCGTGTCTAGTGGCCTAGGCCACGTCCTACTTTGAATGTGTCCAACACCTTATCACACGTACCTTCTCTAGCCCACCATCTAGTATGGTTTCAGATTGGCTCTGATGCCAGTAGTAATGATCCAGCCCAAAATGTAACACGATGAGCCTAAATCATCACCTCAAAAGCTTGAAACCAACTTGAAAATTATTAAGCACATCTTAACTTATAAACTTGATCTAGCACTAGCAGATATTGGATATGGAGATTATGATGAAATATCATACAATACACCTACCTTCAAAAATCTCGTCTTAGGAACTCCTACACTTGTTCAGTGTCTAGCGACCTAGCCCACATCCTACTTGTCTTGTGTCCAGTACCTTAGCCCACATCCCTAGTCACCATGCAATACAATCCTAGATTGGCTTTGATACCAATTATAATGACGAGACCTAAAGTGTAATATGATGGACCTAAGTCATTCCTTCAAAAGAATGGTTAACCAACTAAAGATCGTTAAGAACATCTTTACCAATAAAATAGATCTTACACCAGGAGATATTGGATGTGACATTAAGTTAATGGATCTCACAGTCCACCCACCTTAAGAAATACTGTCATTGGAATTCCTACACTTGGCCGATGTCCACCAGCCTAACCCACTTCCTACTTGTCATGTGTCTAGCACCCTACCACACATCCCTAGTTCAATCTAATACGGTCCCAAATTGGCTTCAATACCAATTATAATGACCCAGCTAAAAGTGTAACATGATGAGCCTATGTAGTCCATTCAAAAGCTTGGTTAACAAACTTAAAGATCATTATACATATATCTACTAATAAACTAGATCTTACACCAAGATGTAATGGATGTGAGACCCAGTTGAGAGATCTTACAATCCACCTACCTTCAAAAATTATGTTTTTGAAATTCCTACACTTGGCTCGTGTCTAGTGACCTAAGTCCACGTCGTACTTGGCCCGTGTCTACCACCCTAGCCCATATCTATAGTCCAACCAAATATCTAACATAGTTCTAGATTGATTTTGATACAAATTGCAATGTCCTGTTTCAAAGTCCAATATGATGGGCCTAAGTCTTCCCTTTAAAATCTTCGTCAACTAACTTGAAGATCATTATTCACATTCTCCCTAATACACTTGATCTTACACTTGGAGGTAATAAATGTGGAACTAAGTTAGAGGGATCACACATTCCACCTATCTTCAAAATTCCTATACTTGACCTTGTATAACTGACTAAGCCCATGTCTTACTTGGCCTGTGTTCAGCACCCTACCCCACGCCTATAGTCTAATCCGCTATCCAATATGGTCTCATCTTGGCTCCGATACCAATTGTAACAACCCAATCTAAAGTGAAATATGATGGGCTTAAGTCTTCTCTTCAAAAGTTTTGTTAACTAACTTGAGGATCATTATGTACCAAAAGGTGTTGAATTTAAAACAAAGGTGATGGATCTCACACTAAGTATTGACTTCTCTAAATAGAGTAAAAAATGAAGTTAGAGGAATTTACTTTTAAATGGTGGTATAAAGTTATATGCACATTCAATGGTAATTTATATAAGGACGTCGAATTTGAATATTTTTCAGTGACTTTCGTGTAATGAGGTTTATATGTATACAAAGTAGAATGCATAAGTAGGAAGTTGATAAAATTTTTATCTTTTTTTACATGAACATGACCTACTTTTAGATTTTAGATTTTAGTTAAAAGATATTTTGAAATAAAGTCTTATGACATTCACTACTTTGATATAATTAAGATGAAATGGTTAAAAGCATTATATTGATTTTGAGTAGTGGTACCTCATTGAATTGTGTACAGAGTATTACCAATTTAATCGTCAATTCCATATAAAACAATGTGCAACTTAAATGGAAAAAGTAAAATAGAAAAGATTCAAACCAAGTGTTTTAATTATGAAAAAGGCATTAGCAGTATAATACCCAGAAGAATATAGCGAGCAATGCCTCTAAGTATGCTGGCACTAGTTATACGTTGCAAGCTTGAGGAACCATCACTTGTTACGGGCAAAATCTTTGACAAACCAAAATCACTTACATGTGCGACCATGTCTTCATCAAGGATGAACGATGGGAGTGTGACATTGATTATGTGGATAATCCAGAGATAAAATCAATGCTATGTCAAAGGCCCAAGTATAATCACAGCTAAAGAAAGGTGCATGTATGATTAATCTTAGGAGGATATGTATAGCTTATTTCAACGGATACTAAGCAATGGAAATGTAGTTAATTGTTTGTAAATATTGCTATGACCAAAATAACACTTGAACTTGTGTGTGATTCGCATGATTTCCTTCACAAAATGAAGTCGGAGTTTGCTGTGGCATACAACTTGAGCATATTGATTCTTTCTCTAATTAGACGCACTAAAATCGCTATTCCTAAAAATGGTCACCCCATTCATTTGATCAAGGTCATTAACGGACCACACATGTGAATGTGAATCATCCTCAGAAAATAATAGACATTAAATTAAAAAAGCTGGAAAAAGGTAACATCATCATCAGATATCTAGGAATAATGTACTTGAACAGAATCATGAAACGGCGAAAATTGTTGGTACAGTTCATTACTCATAATAAGGCAGTAACTAAAGCTAAGTTCGAGACTGACAAGAAGCAGTATGTGACGCAACATGTCAGTCAAAATGATGAAAAAATGATAACTGCATTTTTGTTAAATGTGAAACAATAAAAGAACAAATATACCAAGTCTATCTCAGATGCTCTTTCGCGACTTTATTTAGAAATGACGTTGTCACTTTCATGTTTGTGTTAATCCATGGAGGCAAGAAGGATAACTTCATCATTGAACAAAAACATATTCCTCTTCAGGCTCATCCTCGTCTTCTTAATTGTCTAAAACGAGACTTAAGTAAATGATAATTAGGCAACAAAATATGTCATGTCCTGCAATCTTGAAGAGTAGTGAAGCAAAGATTTTTCCTAGAGCGGATTCAGATATTAGGCACTATACTTTTTTTTAACCTTTTGAAACACACAACCAGATTTCCGAAAATCTAAGAAAGAACTCCCCCAAAGAGTCATAAGAAAAACCTTACGTCAGAATATGTAGATAAAGGTGGTTTATCAAGGATAACTAAGTTACTCAAAAGACTAAAACTCTAAAAAGATGACTGCGGAAGCAAAACACTACCTCCGCATACTGATATACAACAGCATATCCGTATGAAGAATAAAAACTAATTTCACAACTATTTACACCGTAGCACGCACAAAGAGTCATAATCCCACAAACAATTCAGAAATTAAGGTTAACTAACACAATAGAGATACTTCCTTCAGACCACATATCACCCAACCTGAAGCAGCAAAGAATGCATCTAAAAGAGAAACATGAATAAGTGACAAACAAAAACATAAACAGATTGATCTATTCCTATTTGCACGAAATATATGTCACTCGTCAACATCCACAATCACAAACAAAAGACAAAAAAACCAAAGAAATAAAAAAAAACAAATGCACACTCACACACACATGTACCTGACTTCCTGGTTGATGCATATATTGCGCACAAGCTGGAAACCGAAAATCCCAATCGCCACCCCCATGGCAACAAACGGGGGGTATCATGGCAACAAACGTGTCACCATTTTTTTGGTCGGCATAAAATGGAAGTAATTACTTACAAATAATAAATAGTAAAATAAATTAATAAAATTATTTGAGTAGATTTTCAAATAAAATATCCGTGTTTCGTATCGTTATAGTCTTATAAATTTATTAGAAATATTCGATAATTTTACCGAACAATGTTAATTTTAGTCAATATATACTTAATTTAATAACCAAATTAATTGTCTAGAATATATTCAATTTCATTTTTTATAAATCAATTTCAGTAATTATTAACGGTTAATAGCATTTTTGGTGACAAAGAGAACATTATTACAGGTGCCATCCAAGCAACAGAACAGATTTTTGTGTTTTTCTTTTTTTTAAAAAATGAATTTTCTCCTTCTTTATCGGAAAAAGAGAGATTTTTTCCTGCCAGAAAAGATTTTATTCCCATGATTCCACGTTATCAATAACTATTATAAACTATTATAATAAGAAAAATTAAGGTGAGCTAAATGTGATATAATGTATATAAGCTACATATCTAATTTAAATATTTTTTTGGTAAGTCTCCCGTGATGATATTGTTATGCATGAAAACTAGAATGATTAAATAAAAGGTTGATAAAGTTTTATTTTTTTTATATCAATATGACATATTTTTCAATTTTCCAAAAACTATACATTAGTTTAAAGATACTTCAAATTAATTTTTATTACATTAATATGATGGAAGGGTTGAAAGCAATAGATTGAGTTAAAAATTTATAAATTCCCTTTATATTTATCTATTGGATTTTGACTAGTAGGACCTGTAACACCCCATTTTGGTCTCAAGGGATGGACCGAATTGTGATAGTATAATTTGGAAACTACTCGTTAGGCTATCGCGTACACACATTACGAAAGCAGATTTCAACCTTCCATGGAGGCTTAAGACGGACATAAAGCTTGGTTTTCATAAAATACGTGTAGAGTTCATACAACAAAGGCAGATCTTAGACTTAACGGAATCATATATGAACACCACTTGCCATAATAGAGGTGGAACTTCCCCTACCTCTATTAGTGGTGACTTTAAAAATGTGACAATTACTCCCAACTATAGAAAAACACACCCCCACTACAGTTTTGAGGTTACAAGTTGTTGAGCATATCATATTACTAATACTTAGTTCAAGTGATTGGTTTAGGTCTTCTTATTAGTTACATTAAGATGATGCAAGTATTAAAGCAAGGGTCATGGTTACCTGTTCCACACACCTTATGTGAGCAATAATTAAAGCGTTAGAGAATTACACAAGATTATAGAGTATCAGGGCATCAAACCTTAATACATGGACTTCACATGTGTCTTCAAGTGGTGTGAACCGTAAGCTCCTCTACCCACGTTGCTCTAACACACAAACAGCTGCAGCCAAATACGTTTCACGTGCCTAACTTAGCTCCTTGTTATGTTCTAGGACTCTGGGGCTTATATACCTTGCACATGATGGTTAGCCTTACCCCAATGCATTGTAACTCCACATTAAAATATAATAATATAAATAAAAAACATGCAACCACAACCATCATGGCATACATCCGAATCATACAAGGTTCACATAGTTAGGGCATACGCCATCATATAGTCATCCACAAAATACATAGTCTAAAACAAACAATATAACACAGGGCCCCTGCCTCCATCACCACTGAGCCATCTAATCCATGTACCTAGGCCGGCCAACACCAGAGAACCTCACCTATATATAATAGAAAACCACATCAGTAATCAAATAAATTTGATTACTAGTCCAAACAACTAGGGATAAAATATCAAGCTGGCAAATGGGTATTCCATTACCACTTAAATATAGGAAACTTCAGAATTGTATCACACTGTGCAGTAAGCAAATATACTTAAACACTTGCCAACGTGCACGAACGGCTAATATTCATATTCATACATACAACACTTACGCCCTCACATCCTCCATATTATACCCACCACGGTACTCAAGTGGCAAAGGGATGGTTAAGTTAGTGCTAGTAATTTCGGAAATGTGCTTCATTACAAAATACCCTTATAATCTGTACTACCTCAGGGTTTGAAGGAGTACTAGTGCAGTTCATACATCCCATGCGCTCTCTTAATCGTAAAAGCCGTAAACCCTTATATTTATACATATAGGTTTGGGAGAGGATTTAATATTTAGTTTCTGGATCTTATCTTTCAATAACCATTAGGGGATCTCAACCTTAAAGTTTTTATTAAACATGTCTAGAAAACCTAGCTAAATGGCATGGCATCAGAGGGATCCGATAAAACACTCCAGTGGTCAGCCTCATGAAGAATGTTGAAACTCTACAACATTTGGCACATATTGTAAAATTCCGGTTGTCCACCTGAGGGTCTTTACTCTTGGTTCGGTTGTCACTTGAATTGGGTTAGTCGGGTCTGACCCTTCCTACCATGGTTCGTATGTGGTATGGTCTAAGGTTCCCAGCCATAGCCTCCTTCAGTGCTTGGTACAACTGTTTGGATGCGGCACGCCCGGCTTTTTCATGTTTGATCCAATTTAATCCTATATAGTTAGATGTTAGGATAGTGTTCCTAGCGGTCTTTTGTGTGCATGCCATATATTTACTAACCCTTTTGGGCCATGCAGTGCAATTTTTGAGGTGGACCCGATCTCTTTAGGGTAAAAAACCCTAAGTTTTTAGGTTTTGAGATAACCAAACCCATACCTTTTAAGTTAACCTAACCCATACCTTTTTAGCTAACCCAACCCATACATCCTTATCTATACAACCCATACCTCTACAGGCAGGCACCCATACCTCTATAGGTATGGCATCCATACCACTATAGGTAGGCACCCATACGTCTATAGGTATGGCACCCATACCTTTATGACATCACCAAGCCAACCCATACCTCAATAAGTATGGCACCCATACCTATGACAACCAAACCAACCATCATTTTTCTATAAAATTCACCCCTTCCCTCACCTTTTCACCATTTCTCCTTCCCTCCGCACCTCCAACCACTTTCTTCTACTCTCCTTGGCCTTCTTCTTCCTCCTTGGAGCTCCAAGCAATCCCCCTCCACATTCTAGCATCTAGGGTGGTAGGCTTTGAGGTTAGATGCCTCAAAAGACCTCCCTTTGGTCCTCACTCGTTAGCCTCAGGTTTGGTCTACCTCTGTTGCTTGTTGTGTGATGTGTATCACTTGTATTCTTATGTTAATTTTTTGTAGGACATTTTTATCGTACATATCTAGATGTTGGTAGAATTTTAAGTATATATTTATCTTATTCAGACATGTAAATAAATAGATATGGTTTTTACAATGTATATAGATCACTGATATGCATCATTTAAGTATAAAAATAATATATTGGCGTTCTGATGGTCAATTTGTAGGATTCTTATTTTTTCATACTCAAAGCATGTACATCTACAACTTCTGTGTTGGGTATTTTGACTGCCATGCCCTAGAATTTGCATATGAGGGTAAAATTTGAAGAAAAGCGGCGACTTTGACCGTTATAGTGATATAAGTGCTCATTTCTCCAATTTCTACTCTCTGACCATGTAGAATCATTTGAAGCAAAACATGCCATATTTTTCATGGTAATGTTATGAGTTCTTGGAAAAATTTTAATCCTAATATAACAACTAAATAATCATGAACATAACCCATAAGTACGCCTTATATTTCCTGTGTGTTTATGACTATGAACATGATCTATGATTGTATGACATTTGAAGCCAATAATTTTAAACTAATAAAATCTTGTGAAATTATATGATAGTAAAATAATTGTCTAATTGAAATAAGTAAATTTTGGGAATGTTTAAAAATCATCTAGTTATGTTTTAGAGGTGTTTATTGGAACAGTGTAAAGATGCTGGGTGAAAACCCTAGTTTTTCATACCCGATTCCTTGTTGGTTTTCGAACTGAAGCTCTAGAAATATATGATAAAGCCTCTTCCTTAAGCCTATTATATAAGTATGTGCAATTTTATGGATTTCACAAATAAGAGAATGAGCGGTATGGAGATATGTATAAATGGCACTAGTACTCCTTTAAACCCTGAGGTAGGGTGGTATATGAGGGTACTGCGTTACACAGCATAGTTTTAGAATTTGTGGCACTAACTTAACTGTTCCTTTTGCCTCTAGCGTATAGTGGCGGGTGTAATATAGATGATGTGAGGGTGTAAGCATTGTAGGTATGAATGTGAATATTAGCTGTGAATGCGAGCCAACACTTGTTTAAGTATGTTTACTTACCGCCCATCGTGAGGCAATTCTTAAGTTTTGTAAGTTCTGTGGGTAATGGAATACCCATTTGCTAGCTTTTTATTTTACCGGTATTTATTCAGACCAGTAATCAAATTTATTTGATTACTGACATGCATTTCTATCATATGTAGGTGAGGTTCCCTGGCATTGGCCGGCCTAGGAGCATCGATCAAACGACACAGTAGCAGTGGTGACGGGGCCCCTATGTTATGTTGTTTGCTTTAGACTATGTATTTTGTGGATGACTATATGATGGGCACTTGCCCTAACTACGTGAACCTTACAATTCGGATGTATGCTATGATGATTGTGCTAGCACATTTTATCTTTATATTATTATATTTTACTGTGGAGTTTTAATACTTTGGGGAAAGGCTAACCGTCATATGCAAGGTATATAAGCCCTAGAGTCCTGGAACATTATGATGTGCAGAGTCAAGTACACGAAACATATTTGGTTGCACTTGTTTGTGTGTTAGAGTAATGTGGGTGGAGGAGCATACGGTGGACACCACTTGAAGACCCACGTGAAGTCTGGGTATTAGGGTTTGATGCCCTGACACTCGATGATGCTGTGTAATTATCTGACGCTTTAATTATTGCTCGCATAGGGTATGTGGAACATGTAACCATGACCCCTGTTTAAATACTTGCATCATCTTCATGTAACTAATAAAAAGACCTAAGCCAATCACTTGAAGTAAGTAGTAAGAATATAACATACACAACAATATGCAACCTCAAAAATGTAATGCGGGTGTGCTTCTTCTACAGTTGGCAGTGATCACCACACTTTTAAAGTCACCGCTCAAAGTTGTATGAGTGGTTATAGCTCTTTTACGACTAGGGGTGTCCATATAGCAATCCTTTAAGTCTAAAATCCGCCTCTGTAGAATGAATTTTGCACACATTCTATGAAAACTAAGCCTGCTGTCCGTCTTAGGCCTCCACAGAGGGTTGAGATCTGCTTTCGTAAAGTCTCTACGCAATAGCCCACTGAGTAGCTTTCAAATTATAATATCATGATTCGGTCTGTTCGTTCTAGTTGAATTGGTGTGTTACACATATAACCGTCCTCTCATCTAGTACAAACTATCTGCCTCTCTAACTAACCCGCAATAAGTGCCTTGAAGGAACCACTGCTCTGGCAACTGATCAACTTCTTGTGCCTATCTGATATGGTCTGTCATAGTTAGACTAATCGTCAGCCTCTCTAACACTGCCACAAGGTGTCGGTTGGCTACATCCTCTCTCTAGTCCTCACAATATATACCCATCACTGTCAATCTAGCTCCACATACTATTGGTCCCCCTACTCAGGGCATCTACAACCACATTTGCCTTACCCAGATGGTAGGCAATGTTAATGTCATAATCTGCCAGGAACTCAAGCACCAGTGTTGTCTGCTGTTTAGATCCTTCTACGTGAAGATGTACTTCAAGCTCTTATTATTGGTAAAGAACTAGAATGACACTTCATACAGATAGTCTCTCCATATGTGTAGTGCAAATACGACTGCTGCAAGCTCTAAGTCATGTGTGGGGTAGTTCTGCTCATGCACTTTTAACTATCGGAAAGCATATGCTATCATTCTACCTCTCTACATCAGCACACAACCTAGCAGCTGGATCCACTGTAATTCCCACAGCTGATACCAAATGTCCCAAAAAGACAACCTCAAACAGCAAAAACTCACACTTGGAGAGCTTTGCATACAAGCGGTGTTCCCATAGCCTCAAGTGTGTCTTGTGCTTCTCTCTAGACCTTGAGTAAATCAATATGTCATCTACAAATACGATCACAAACTAGTCAAAATATACCTGTAACACACTATTCATGTGATCCATGAATGTTGCCGGTGCATTTGTCAACCCAAAAGGCATGACTAAGAACTCATAGTGCGCATACAAAGTCCTAAAAGTTGTCTACGATACATCCTCCTCTTGTATTCTCAACTAATGGTAGCTGATTGAAGATCAATCTTCGAATACACAGTAGCTCCTCGAAGCTGATCAAACAAATTATTTATCCGTAGGAGGGGATAACAATTCTTCACCATAACCTGGTTGAGCATTATGTAGTTGATGCATGACCTCATGTTGCCATCTTTTTGCTTGATGAAGAGGACTGAAGTGCCTCAACGTGAGACACTCGGTCTGATGAAGCTATGCTCCAATAGCTCCTGCAACTGAGTCTTGAGCTCCCTGAGCTCAAGTGGTGCCATCTGATACGGTACCACTGAGATAGGCTCAGTAGCATGTGGTAGTTTGAACACCTCATCTCAGAAGGCATTTGTGAACTCACTAACTCCTTCAATCTGTGCCAACTCTAGTGCTATCTGATCTGGTGTAGCCACAACAATGACAAGGAAGACTTCACCACCCCTGTCTATCAATCTCTGAGCCCACTGATAGGATATCAGATATCCTCCCCAATCTCTACCTTTACCCTGGAATGAAATCCTACCATTCATCTTCAGTCTGAGGGCAACCATCTTCTTCTGGCAGTCAATCAATGCCCGGTGGCACATCATCCAATCCATGGAGCATATTACATCAAACTCCTACACTAGCAAAATTGTGAAATCAATGAAAAGGAGGCAATGCTGGATAACCACAGCGACACCCGACACACACTCACTGATGGTGTGTATGGCTCCGGTAGGAGTCAACACAACCAAGTCATAGCCTAAGTCCTTTACAGACAAACTGATCCTATCAACAAATGTCTTGGCTATGAACATATACATACTACCAGAGTCAAATAACACAATTGCAGGAGTAGAGTGGATAGGAAGAGTACCTGTGATGACAGCTGCATCTTGAATTGCCTCCTCTGCCCTCGCAACATACATCCTGCCCTGGCAGCATACATCCTGCCCTACTGCTCTGGCCTACCACCCTGTGTCTGCCCCTCAACCCGTGCCACAACCTGTGTCGATGCTTGACCAATGTGCAAAGCAGCTAAACCAGCCTGCCTCTACTGATCATGACCTTGACCCCTTTGGCCCTGTCGACCTCTCTAGCCCTGGTGGCCCTACTGTGGTGCTTGCACCCACTGCTGCTGGTCACCTCTCCCCTATTGCCCTTGAGGCAGGGCTGGTGGTGTGGCGAGAAGTGACCGCCGCGGCCGTGTAGGTAGTCCTTGCTGCTACTACTGCTATTGGGGCCAATACTGTTGACGCGACTGCCTTGGTCACTCACCTGCATGGTGCCCCGTGTCTATGCAGGCAAAGCATGCGCCGGTGGTTCTCCTCCAAGCGCCCTAATGGCGTCTTTGGCACTTAGGATGGATAGGGTACTCGAGCAAATCACCCCCACTGCCCTTTGAAGGTTTGCATTTGGTGCGGGAACCTCTACACATACTGCCCCTCGGCTGCATACACTGTCACTCCATCACCTATGCTATGTCTATGTGGTTGTGGGCCCCACAGATCTTGTGCTTTGTTCTTTTGCCCCTTATTGCCAGACGATGCATGCCCTTGCTCTGATGGTGCGAGTCATGGGCATGCTCGCACTGTAGTGCCTCATGATATCCTCTACAAGAGTCGCACATGAGAGTATCGCCACAACTACCCTCAAACTGATGCACAATCCCGATACAAACTTGGCCGCCCTCTCCCTCTCTGACGAGAAGCTACCTAGGGCGAACCTCTTCAAGATCAGGAACTCGAACAGGTACTCCGCTATGGACATGCCATCCTGCTGCCTCAAAGATTGGAACTCCATCTTCTTTTTTACCCTGATGTGGCGGAAAAGTAGTGGGAGTAGAAGACCTCCTTAAACTCGTTCCATGTTATATGATCAAGGGCCCTACCCTCTAGAAAGTCTGTGTGGGCAGAGTCCCACTAAAGTCTGCCCATGCTCTACATAGCCCCAGTGGCTATGCGCAGCCATAGCTCTAGGGGGCCCCCAAGTGTATCAGCACTGATCTAGTCGTGTCAATCCACTCCAACGTTACCTCGGGATTCATGCACTCGTAGAAAAGATAACGCCCATTCTCTAGGAAGTGCTCAACATCCCAACTCTCCCTGGTGTGACGGGGCTACTCAGGGCCATGACTGCCTGAGCCCTCTCCAACAACAAAACGATAGGGAACGGTCATCGTCGCCTTAGTGCTAGTCTATCTAGGGAACAGAACTCCCACTAGCATCCCTGGGGTAGGAATATCATATAGCCCTATAGCCGGTTGCACAGGTGGAATATGGGGATGCTGAGTTGGCGGCGATGGCAGTGGTGGTACTCGCTTCGGTTCAGAGGTCTCAGCAAGTGTCTCTGCACTTGTTAGCCTCTTCTCCAGTTTAGCCAGGTTCATGGCCATCTCCAAAACTATATCCAACAACAGAGTTATCTCTTCACAGGACCGGTGTTGGTCCACCATGGCTCTCATTCTACTCTGCCCTCAGGGCTTGCTGCTCTTCTTGCACGACCCTAATCAGCTCTGTGTGGGGGTATCTGTTGCTGGCACCTGCACGGGAGATGGGGATCACCGGTCAGGGGAAGGCCTCTGGCCTAGCGGCAGTCTACATCGATGTCCTCCTACCATCTACTTAGACTATCTAACCACAGACTAACTGACATAGACAGCTTGCAAACTGCCACACACAAACTGACCACTCGAAACACCAAAAAGGAGGTTAGTAAAAACAAACATAAAGACATACCTACCAGCTAGGCTATGGATCGACATAGGGTGGTGGGGGGTCATTAAATAGAACAACCACATACAAGCATACAACATATCATGTAGGCATATCATACAACATACAACACGCGTGTACAACACAAACATCCTGAAAGTATGCCGCCTTAATAGTCCATGAGGTTGGCTCTTATACCAAGTTGTAACACACCAATTTGGTCCTAAGGGATGGACAAAATCATGATATTATAATTTGGAAGCAACTAGTTGGGCTATCACGTACAGACTTTATGGAAGTGGATTTCAACCCTCCGTCGAGGCTTAAGATGGACATCAGGCTTGGTTTTCATAGAATGTATGCAGAGTTCATACTACAAAGGTGGATCTTGGACTTAAAGTTATCCTATATGAACACCCCTAATCGTAACAGAGGTTAACCCCTATGACTATGAGTGGTGACTATTAAAATGAGATGATCACTCCCAACTGTATAAGAAGCACACCCCCACTATAGTTTTGAGGTTACATGTTGTTGCGTATATCATATTCTTGCTACTTAGTTCAACCAATTGGCTTAAGTCGACTTATTAGTTACATGAAGATGATATGAGTATTTAAACAAGGGTCATGGTTACCCCTTCCACATACCCTATGTGAGCAATAATTAAAGCGTCAGAGAATTACACAGCATCATCGAGTATCAGGGCATCAAACCTTAATACCGGACTTCATGTGGGTCTTCAAGTGGTGTGAACGGTAATCTCCTTCACCCACATTACTCTAACACTCAAACAACTGCAGCCAAATACATTTCATGTACTTGACTTAGCTCTGTCATGTTACAGGACTCTAGGGCTTATGTACCTAGCAGACGATGGGTAGCCTTGCCCCAAAGTATTATAACTCTACAGTAAAATATAATAATATAAAGATAAAACATGCTAGCACAACCATCATGACATACATCCAAATCATACAAGGCTCACATAGTTAGGGCATATGTCTATTATATATGCATCCAAAAAATACATAGTCTAACACAGACAATTTAACATAGGGCCCCCGCCACCACTCCCATTGAGCCGTCTGATCCATGCACCTAGTTTGGCCAACACCAGGGACCTTGACTACATATAACAGAAAACTATGTCAGTAATCAAATAAATTTGATTACCAATCCAAATAAATACTGATAAAATAGCAAGTTGGCAAATGGGTATTCCATTACCCACAAAAACTTAGGAAGCTTCGGAAGTACCTCATAGTAGGCATTGAGCAAACATACTTAAACAAGTTTTGGCGCGTATGCACAACTAATATTCATATTCATACATACGACACTTACACCCTCACATCCTCCATATTAAACCTGCCACGGTACTTGAGTGCGAAAGGAACGGTTAAGTTAGTGCCACAAATTTTGGAAATTGCTGCATTATGCAATACCCTCATACTCTACACTACCTCTAGGTTTGAAGGAGTACTAGTGCGGTCAATGCATCCCATACACACTTTCAGTCGTAAATGTCATAAATGCTCATATTTATACATATAGGCTTGGGAGTGGATTTAATACTTAGTTTCTTGATCTTATCTTTCGAAAATCATTAAGAAAACACGTCTAAATGGCCCAACATCTGAGAGATCCGATAAAATGGTACCGATACAGTCCTACGTCTAAAACGCAGTTAAAGTCGACACAGAGGGAGTCAAGTAGAGATCAAGCAAAGGGACAGTCCTATGGACCTAGATGAGTAGAGCTTCATATTCCAGTTAGTGAGCTCACCCGCAATACCTAGCATCGGCATGCAAAACAAGGCAAAGTCTCTACAGAAGCTCAACACTTAATATCACTTAATTATCTTAATTAGGTCTTAAGTAAAGTGTTAAGCCTTATTAGGTAATATAATTAAAGTTTTGATTTCATGTTCACTTAGTGGACTTTAATCAATTCTATGGTTTTTAATTGAATGGGCTTACCATACGATTTTTCAGGTAGACTTAGCAATGTCCAAATGGGTTGAAATTTGGATGGGTTGTCTCTTACACTCTAAGGTTTATAGGTAAATTCCACCATGGCTGGCCCATAGGCTAATCAAGGGAAACAAGGCTCATTAAGTTCGGCCCTAAGGTGTTGGACCAGTGTTCCTTGGCTGCGCACCAATCTTGTAAATGTTGGTCTATGGGCTAGAGGACTCGTAATGGGCTTGGGTCGTGGGTCTCATTAGCTAAAGTTTGGAGCTTAAGCCCATTAAGAGTTAGGAAAATTTTACTTTGTATATGGGCCTAAGTGTATTTTACAAGTTAGGTCACTAGATGGGCTATTTCTGAAGCTATCTGGACCTTTACAAATTATAAATTTCTAAATAAAATTGGGAACCTACCCAAATGGCTCTGAAATTGGTCATGCTGCTACTGAGATATAGGGTAAGGTTTGGACTAAGTTTTAGTGAAATCCAACACCATGAACATATTTTAATGTATTTTACAACTGGGGTGAAAAAAACTAGGTTTCGCCCCGCATCTTTGGACTATCCGAGTAGACACCTACCAAACATACCTAGATGATTTTGACCTGTTCCTAAAATGTATATATTTCAATTAGACATTTTTTGAGGTTCATATATTTTTGAGGTTCACAAACAACACATCAAATGTAAGGCATACTTATGGGTGATGTTTATGATTATTTAGTGGTTAGATTAGGCTTAAAATTCTACCAAGAACTTCAAAAATCACCCTGAACAATATGAAATGCTATGAATCAGCATATCCTACTAGGTCAGAGAGTAAACATTCAAGAAATGGGCGGTTATCTAATTATAGAAATGGTGAAAGTTGCCACATTTCCTTACTTTTTACCCTCATGCATGCACATTCTAGGTTGTCAAGTCAGACACACAAGGAAAAAGTTGTAGATATACATTTTGTGAGTTCAAAAAATAAGAATCGTGAAAATGTAAGGTTAAAGTGCCAAGATATGATTTTTTTACGGAAATAGTGCATATTAGTGACCTATGTATATTATAGATATCATATCTATTTATATACATAGCCAAATAAGATACGTGAGTACTTAAAATGCTCTTAATAGGAAGCTATAAATGCTAAAAATATCATAAAAATGCTCCTAAGGCCGGGCAACTTACACCATACCATATATGAACCTTGACAATAAGGGCCAGACCCTACTAACCCAATTCAAGTAACAACCAAACCGACACTAAAAACCTTCGGGCGGACTACCTAGGTTTTACAAGACCTATTAATTTGTTCGAAATAAAAATTATAATTTATATAAGTTATGTGACCCTTAACGCATGTATACAAGGCTCTATTATTACAATAGCAATAACACTTTCAAATGTTATTCTTGATTACAATAGCAACTAATAAAGAACTTAAATGAAACTAGTTTAGTAATTTAGTTGAGTTATTCTTATTTCTTTCTTTCTTTCCATTTTTTTTTAAATGTTGGAGAATTAGCCTCACCCATTGTGTTGGCTAATAATCACTTGTATCTAGATTACTATGTCAATTATTTTAACACCCAAAATGTTACTCTTTTTGTGCAGGTACAAAGACTTGAGGGAGTTAACATCATGTGTTCCTCAGAAATCAATTATCCCTACCCAAGCAACCATAATGGTCGTTGGGTGGAATCATAGTTGCAAAAATCGGAATCAATTTTTGAGGGAGTCACTTAAAATGATCAAATCGGTCTAAATTGATTAGGAATCAGTTTAGTTGAATCGGTCCTATACAAAAATTTTAACTTAGTCAAAATCGGTGGGTTATTAGTTATAAAACATGTCATTTTGATATTATGGTATTTATTATCTTTTATGGTATTTTTTCATTTTATTTCGATTTTTTTGAATTATTCAGAGTTAGTTATTATTTTTGACTCGAGTCGTATTCGAGTCAAGTTTTCATTACGAGAATGCCACGACCATTTCTTTATTTCTTTCCCCTATTCTCTCCCACACCCACGGCCCTCCTTCCCTCGTTGCCGCCGGCCCCACCCTGCCCCTTCCACTGTGCCCCCCACCCTGCCCCGCCTCACCACCCCGTTCTGTGCAGGCCCAGTAGTCCATTGTGCACGTCCCGGTCGTCCACTGCGCCAGCCCGATCGTCCAACACTACCCTACACCGCCACCCCCTTCCCCCCTCTACCCAGCCCCCCGTTGCCCAATCGCCGCCCTCGTCGCTCATTCCTCACCGTTGCCACCCCGTCAGGAATCGGCCGATTCCAGAATTGGCTCGAATCAGGCAAAATCGGATCAAATCGACTGATTCACGGACCAATTCCTATGAACACCGATTTAGCTGATTTTTTCAATCGGAAACCCTCTGATCCAATTTAAATCGGCCAATTCCGAGTAGAATCGGCCGATTTTTGCAACTCAGGGTGGAATACCACAACTTTGGTAGAAGTACTAATTATGAAGCCTACTCCTATCCATCTTATTTTTTTCCACAACAAGAATGCCGTCCACAATATCAAGAATAAACCATGCAAGAAATAATGATGCCATCTCATGCAAAGTCAATCGGCTTAATTAAATAATTTGGAAATTCGTATGGGCAAGTTTCTTAACTCCTTTAAAAAAAGCCTGAAGAAAACCTTTTAGAGTAAATAATCCATAGGACTCATTCAATTGATCATTTTAATGTCAATATCCCTAAGGAGGTCAAGATGGAGGTTGAGTGTCCTTTAGAGGAAATGGTACATGAGCTTTTGATGGAAGATGAAGAGCAACAAATACCAATTGGGCATAACTAACAAATGAAAATATTTAAAGAAAGTATTGATGGTGGACAAGAGATTTATTGAATCTGAATGAGTGGCAATTAATCAAGAACTGGAGGAAACTTGTCAAGGCTGATTTTGCTGTTGAATTCAATGTTATATTAAATTTTAGTTACTTTTGATTTCAGCCTTGTACAATATTTATTCTCCCATTTGGTGCTGTAAAGCCAAAAATGGAAGATGAATTCAAGTATATGTGCACGAGGATCAAATGATCTTGGCTGCTGACTTGTCTCGTTGAAGACATCAAACTTAGCGCTTTTTTGGGAGGCAACCCAAGTTGAGGACATCAAACTTAGCGCTTTTTTGGAAGGCAACCCAAGTTTTAAATGAGTTTACTGCATTGGAATTGATATCCTATCCAATTTTTATGCTTTTAGGGGTGTCCTTTCCTTCTTTATATATATTTTCCATACTGTTCTGAAGCATTGAGGACATTAGCAGTTTGGGAGGTTTTATTTCATTTGTAGTAATTTGTTAGTCGATTTTTTTTGTTGTTTGTGTCAAATATCCATCTAATTAATATCATCCAATGATATTTTCTGCTAAGATGATTTAAGCATGAAGGTATTGCTTATCTTTCATGAGATAGCAAAGCTGGAGTTATGTTACCCATGTTCATTGCATTCCATATTCTATAATTTTGATCGTATTTGGACGATGTACATACTTTCTATCCTTATTTTAATATTTGGTGATCTAGAATACATTTTGTTATTCCCTCCAGGCAAAATCCCAAGTACATGCTATAAAGAATATGATTTAGGCAGTCTGTTTTTAAGCAAGAGCTTCACTGTAGCGTATCTATTGCATTCACCGACTTTTCAACCTAATTTTTTATCTTATATCCTTTTCTATTTTTTTTACCCATATATATGTTTGAGTTAGAGCCTTTGTTATTTTGCCCTATGATTTAGGTATCCTATGCCCTTAGTATGGTTTTCTTCCATCTTAATTGGTTGTTATCATTTGGTTGAGAGATCTATGTTTTTGAGGCATTTGTTTATTTATGTTCTATGACATTAATGGCTCAATGGTTGTTGGAGTAACAAAATTGTGGCAGGTGTTGTGTTGTATGGAAAAAGGCCAAAAGGTTATTGTTCTTGAAGACAAAATGGAAAAAAGAAAAATAAAATTAGAAGGTGAAATTTATACTCATTTATATTGCTTAGTAACTCTCACATTGCATTCATTTGTGCTAGGCAAAATTTTATTTTTGAGCAATAAAGTTGTCTCTGGTGAATGATGATGATGATCTATTTGGGCTTGGAAGATTGCTATTGCTAGGTGATTTGAGATATCTACTTAGATATCCTGATATATCCTTTTTTACCCTTAGCCTAGGCCTGTTTCAACCCACTAAAGACCTAATGATTCTAATTGGCTTGTCACTTGCATTAGTTGAGAGGGTTAATGAGATTTGCACAAATGAAGATCTTGATTATCATTTCATATATGATTGTATAAGCTGAGTCCATATTCTTGACTGATATATACGTTTTAGGGTATTTATTTTTACCATCTTTGGAGCATATTTCTAATTGTAGTTGATTTTCTTACCATCTTTGGAGCATATTTCTAATTGTATTTGATTTTCTTTCGTTTCCATTGTTGAATTGTTGTTATCTGATTTTGAGGACTATGCAGGTGCGCATATGAGAAAATTTTATTTTTGATTAGATGGATATTTATTGTCATTTTTATGTCTAAGTTTTGCTAAAGACGCATAAGTATAAGTTTGGGGCTGATATTATTTTGTATAAGTGGTATTATTCCATGTAGTTCATGCAAAGTTTTGTCTTGTTTTGAGTAAGTTATTATATTTTAGGAGTTTTAGTTTTATTTTACTAAAAATATAGATTCATTGCATTCTTGTGCCAGATTTGCAATTTTTGTACCAATTCTACATTTAATGGCTTTTATGGTTATTATGAATAGGGATGAAGTGCAGGGAGAATTGAAACACAAATTGAACGAGTCAATGGAAGGTTTTGAAGGTTCCAGATTTGATTAATGATTGATTCATGGCAGAACTTCAGAATGGAACAAAGAAAAACACAAGTGAAGAAAATAGGATTTGAGGAAGAATATGTTTTTTTATTATTCTATATTCTATTCTTTTTATCCCTCATTCTCTACTCTTGCAGTATTGACTTGATTGTTTGCACTGAATTTTGTGGATTATTAATTTTTACTTTTATTTTTGTTTAATTCTGTAATAATTATATGATTATTTCTCGACTTTGATATAATTACAATTTATAACTTGATCACTCATAAATTATTTTGTACTGTGAGTTGTCGTGGAAGAGAGATTTATGCTAGACTTGGGCCAACAACATACAATCACCCGGGATAGAAACAATGTATGGGAGTTGTATACAATCATATGAGCTAATCTTAATGTACTTTTTGGTTCGACCATAACTAAGAATAGAGAGGTTGGATTGAATTGTTTCTCTAAGTGAGATCGGAAGATAAACTTAAATAAATCAATCTCAGGTTGATAATCATTTCTCAAAAATAATTTAAAAAATATGAGTAACATATTAATATGAAGTAAAATGTGAAATACTAGATCATAGATTGAAGTCACTGAAGTTATCCTGATCTATTTGTTACTCGGATTAGTAATTATTTATTCTTTTAAGTCTAATAAATATATTTAAATTAATCTTGACAATTGGCAAATTCTAGTTATTGCTCGCCGTGGGAGTGATTTTAATTTTTCACTCTATTACTTGTTTGATACGTATACTTGCGTGATATTATTTTGACAACAAAAAGACGTGATTATTTTATTTCGCTTTTATTTACACTCCTATATGAGCAAGATGTTCTCTCACACACTTTAACTTACTTAACAATATCCATGTGCATTCTCTTGCTTGAAATGCTTACAGAGGTCTCAATTAAAATTTTCAAAATTGAAATTATGCGAGATCTAATTTGTTCATCTTCTCCCGAGGCAAGCCGAAGCAACGATGGATCAATAATTTCTATAATTTGGTCAAGGAATGCCATTTTTTGCAAAATGAAAATGGTCACATCTCATGAGTAGTCTTTTCCCTATTAACATTTCCAACAATATAACTCCATAGCTGAACACATCCCATTTGTGTCGTCACATAGCTGGTCGTGCCATATTCTAAAAGGAGAAAAACATCAAGTATGGTTTCATCATAGATAGAGTTGTTAAATAAAGTAGAGGAATTTACACTTAAATGGTGGTATAAAGTTCTATTTATTATTCCACGATTATTTATGTAAGGAGAAATTTATGGTGAATTACACCTCCTACAGTTTGGGTCCTATAGTTTTGAGTCAATGGGATAGAGGAGGCCATGATGGGCTAAATGGAAAGTAAAATAAAAGATGGTTAAACAAAGGGCTACTGTTTTGAGTCAGTGGGGTGTGAGTGGGACAAAATGGCTTAGCTTGCCCCTATTGTGAGTGGGTTCAATGAGGTGAAGAGTTGTTGGTGTGGTTTTTCATTGTACAACCATTTAGTTGGGGCCAATGAGATGATGTATTTTACCAGGCCAATCGTTAGTAGGTATAAAAATGGTTGAAATTGTTTATTAAATAATAATAAAATGAATGGTAAATCATGAAATTAATTGAGTATATTTTGAATTAAAATGGTCTATGGTACATTTTATCGTTACAATTTTATCAATTTATCAAAAATATTTCATGATTTTACTTAATAATATAAGCATTTAATCATAAATACTTTACATTTAATAAAAACTTACTTGTCTAGAAAGTATTCAATTCAATTTTTTTATAAATCAACTTAATTAATATTTACTCATTAATAGTATTTTTGTTGATAGAAAGAGAAGATTGTTGCCACGCGCCATCCTAGCCACTCATTAGATTGCTGTGGTTTTTTTAAAAAAATTCCCCTAAAACTCAGTATGTTATCACAAAATTATCAAAGAAATTCCCGTAATACCATATTATTGTCTAATATTATAATAGTAAAAAGTACTAAACAACTAAAATGAAACTAGTTCATTATTTGTATAAATTGTCTTCATTGTGCAAACGTAATTATTTCTTATCAAATGTGTGGTACATGATTTCAAGAAAAGGATTCAGGATTGCTCTTTAGCTTATACTCCACCACGAACAAGTTGCTCTCTCACAAGCTCTAATTTCCTCTTAGCAATTCCCATGTGGATTCTATTCCTTGGAATGCTTGCAGAGCACTCAATACCAATTTCCAAAATTGAGATTATGCAAGATCTAATTCGTACATCTTCCCCCGAGGAAAGCTGAAGCAACAATGGATCAATAATTTCCATAACTTGGTTTGGAAATGCCATTTTCACATAATTTGAAATGGTCAACCCATCTTTGAATATAACATGAGTGGGTTTCTTCCCTACTAACATTTCTAGCAATACGACTCCATAGCTGAACACATCTCCTTCTGTTGTTACGTTGCTAGTCATGCCGTATTCTGAAAATACAAGAAAGAAAAAATATCGACCATAGTTTTCTCTAAATAGAGTTGTAAATAAAATAGACGAAATTTACCTTCTTGTTTAAAACAGTGAAGGTTCCTTGCACCACCTTAATTAATAGTTTTTCACTAATAAGCTATCTCCAAAAATAATATTAAATTTTTTTATTAACGGCAAAATTAAGATTTTTCTAACTAACAATAAAATTAAGACTCAAGGTCACAAAATTAATTTGTTAATAAAAAGTCAATCTCCAAAAATAACAGTAAATCTTCTAATTAACAATAAAACTATGATCCAAACAAATATTGAGTCCCCCTATCAAAAAGATTTTTTAACAAAAAATATCTCTTCATATGTATTAGATTTCAAAATATATGCCATATATACAAAAATATATAACTAATAACACCAAACTTTTATTCTTCTTTAAAATATTTAATTAAAAATTATTTAATTATTTTTTCAATGAATTAATTTATACAATGCCAGCATATTGTACGTGAACCTCGGCAAGTTTATAAGTTCATCCTATAATGAGGTTTATATATATATATATATATATATATATATAGATATATATAGATGTGCATAAGTAGAGAGGTTAATAAGGTTTGATCTTTTTTCACATCAATAGATCATATATATTGAATCATGAATAAAGTATTAGAAATTTAATCACAAATTCCTCATAAATTATATGCAACTTAAATCGGAGAAAGTAAAATAGAAAAGATTCAAACCAAATGTTTTAATTAAGACAATAGAAATGTAATACCTGGCGGAATATAGCCAACAGTGCCCCTGATCGTGCGGGTACTTGTTACTTGCAAGCTTGAGGAACCATCATCTGTTGCTGGCAAAATCTTTGCCAAACCAAAATCACTTACATGTGCCACCATGTCTTCGTCGAGTAGAATGTTAGTCGGCTTCAAGTCACAATGAACGATGGGAGTGTGACAATGATTATGTAGATAATCCAGAGCATGAGCCACATCAATAGCTATCTCCAACCGATCCCTTAAAGTCAAATACCTTGAATGGGTGAGCAGTTGATCCATTTTCTGCATCATGCAACCATGACTCCAATGTTCCATTCTCCATAAACTCATAGACCAAAGCTTTAAACTCCCTTCCTTCATAGTCATACCCAGAGCAACAAGTAAAAATCTTCACAAGATTGCGATGTCTAATATTTTGCAGTGTCTCACATTCTACTATGAAACTTTTAGAAGCACCCACTTTTTCTAGGTTGAACACCTTCACGGCAATGACTATTTGGTCGACATACAAAACTCCTCTATAAACTGTGCCAAAGCTTCCAATTCCAATCAAGTTTGAAGGAGAGAAATTGTCTGTTGCATTTAGGATCTCTCTATAGGAGACCACTTGCATGTGTTGTTTCCTAGAACAGGACTTTGATAAGCTCTTCTTCCTCAATGCTCGCTTCCAGATGAAAATTATACACAAAGCCGCGATGAAAATTATACATCCGGCAAGTGCTAGTAATATCACTTTGACATTTTTTGTTGCGCTCCTCTCACCGTTGCCTTTGGTGCAAGTTGGAAAATGTAGTTTAGCAATGCCACCACATAACTTCATGTTTCCTTCCAATGAAATTGCACTCGCTTTTAAAAAAATACCTTCCTTTGGTACTTCACCTTTCAAATCATTGTGAGACAAATTGAGATATTCCAAGAGCACCAACTTAGTGAAGTACATAGGGATCGGCCCCTCAAGTTTATTTCTAGAAAGGTCAACTTCTTGAAGAGCTTTCAAATCACCTAGGGATTGAGGAATAAAACCTTCAAAGGCATTGCCATCCATGTATAAAAATTCTAGAGTAAGGCAATTACCTAGTGACTCTGGAATTCTCCCGTAGAATTGATTATCAGAGATATTCAACAAATGAATGTTAGACAGCATGCCTACATCGGGCGGTAACGTTCCTCTTAGAATGTTGTGACTCAAATCGAGGTAATCAAGCGCGGAGAGGCTAAATAAGTCGCTTGGTATGGTACCCGTGAGGCTATTGTTTCCCAATACAAGTGATAGCAACTTTGTGCATTTTGCAAGGGCAGGAGGTATTGTTCCCGTGAGGCCATTGTGAGTAAGATGCAGAACTTGTAAGTTTCCACAATGAGAAAGACTCTGCTGTATGAACCCACTTAGATGGTTTCCTGATAAAAATAGGCCGTTTAGTTGACTTAGATTGCCCATGGAGCTAGGAATTTGCCCTGTAAACCTGTTATCCATCAGAACTAGAGTGTTCAGGTTTCTTAGTTCTCCAATTGAAGAAGGTATGGAGCCCGTCAATAGGCCGCTGTTCAAAACTAATATTTCTAGGTTGACCAGTTTTCCTACGTTTGGGTGGACGGTCCCATAAATATTGTTCCCTCCTAGGAACAGGTGTGTAAGATGGACTGAAAGGTTGACAATAGAAGCAGGCAGCAAGCCATGAATGTTATTTGAGGCTGCATCTAATTCGGTGAGACGGGTGCAGTTGGTTAATGATGTAATAAATTGCAAAATATCACCTTCAACCTGGTTTCTCCCCAAATTAAGGATACGCAAACTAGCGAGCTTCCCAATTTCCGTTGATACGGAACCTACAAAGTTATTACCTCCAAGCTGGACAAGACGGAGATTTGATGCATTCCACAGAGAGTTCGGAATGTTTCCCGTCATTCTATTTAATGCAACAGAGAAGAATTCGACGCGTGGAAAGGCAGTACCAATGTGCGGCGGAAGGTTTCCCGTCAAATTATAATTTGCTGTAAACTCAATAACTTTGATGTTTGAGAGATTATAGATTGAAAGAGGGACTTCGCCGCTCAATTGGTTCTCAACTAAGCCAAAATTTTCAAGCTTATAAAGTCGACCAAGTTGATGTGGAATGGTGCCGGTGAAGTTGTTACCTCCTAGGGAGAGGACAGTGAGAGAAGAAAGATTCCCAAGTGAAGGTGGTACAGTACCATATAGATTATGGTTCCGCCCTAGATTCAGGTACTCAAGCCTTGGTACAGAGCCAAGCTCAGTTGGGATGCCACCCTCTAGTCTATTGCCATACAACGAAAGGGTGGTGAGCTGGGAGCAGTTGGATAATTTGATGGGGATACCACCTTGGAATAAGTTATTGGCCAACGCAAGGATCTTAAGCCGGAACAATCGACCGACTTCTTGCGGTATTTCTCCATGAAAGCTATTATCCAAAAGGTTAATGATTTTGAGAAAGGTGAGGTTTCCCAAGTGTGGCGTCAATGTACCGACAAGGCCGGAATGGGTGAGGTTTAAGACAGAGACCCTTTCGTGTTTGCGACCGCAAATGACACCAGGCCAAGAACAGAAGTGAAGAGAAGCATTCCATGAACTCAAAACATGGTAAGGATCAGTGGTTACCTCTCTTTGAACTCTAACAGAGAAAGGTGATCCGTTTCATTTGTCATCAACACCGAGTTGGCTGCAACCAATGCCAAGGTACTAGGTTCCATGTGAAACATAGAAAATGCAATGATGCAAAGAGAACTGATGAGGCAGGACATTGTAATTTGTTGTAAGAATATTTCTTTGGGACTAAAACTACTCCCTTAGCGGGAATTTAAATAGAATCACGAAGGTTCTTAATTACTTTCTCAGCTAATTTGCTTAGTTTCTGAATGACATAATACGCACAACATTTTCTTCTATGCATTTCCCCGCAATTGGTTGAGATTAATCTCAAGTTTTTGGCACAACTTTCTCCGAGACTTATGAGCCAACTGAAGTGGACTTGAAGTTTGTCCACCACAATTGACTAATTCAAGACCCCAAGACCACGGCAATGGGCGGACAACATATTTTTAAAATAGTATTAAAATATATTATTTTAATTGTAAAAAGGGATATATTCAAACTTGACCTCTTAATTAACAGCTTTGAATTTCTAGAGCTTCATACATAAGGGCATGTTAAAGTTTACCTCAATTGTACAAACCATCAAATAAAAATTTTTTTAGATGTTCAAACTATTAGAAAAATAAATCACAATCACCATCTTTCTCCTTCTAAGGATTAAAATAGAAACAAAATTAGAACTTATAACAAATTTTTGGATGAAAAAGGTTGTCTCTCTAAATGCAACCATAAGAGGAAAAGAACAACCTCTTTAAAGAGTCATGATCTGAGGAATAAGTCTGTGAGAATAAATTTCAAAGAAATTTCCTTCACATACTATATTTGAATATTAAATTGATATTCAGAAGACTTGCCAATAATGCTTGACTTTTGGGAACTTGGACAGGATGTGATAACATTGCTCCTATTAAACACAAAATTAGTAAATAGATTATACATGCACTTTTTTCACGTTTTATGAGTCAACTAAAGAAAACTCGGAAGTTTTGTTTCACAATTAAATGATACACGAAAGGCTTATGACTTAAGATTCACTATTTATAGTGAGTAAATTTCGACCCGTTGATTCACTATTTTTGCGACCAGTGTGGCTTTCGTTCAACTTAGTTAGTGTTTAGTCGGTATAGTTCGAACGAGTTGGCGCTAAGTAGGTCATTGTGTGTTGTTGTGGACTTAGGCATTGGTCTCATCCACTGTTGAGTTTTATTTGGTCGGCCTCAATTGTCAAGTCGTTGCTTTGTTATTGTTTCTAGGTGTGCATGCATGAATTTAAGGGGCACCTCTCCTCACAATTGAGAAACTAGTTTTTAAAAACCCTAGCCGCCTTTCACACAAACCATCTCACCACCCTTCTCCTCCCTTTCCCTCATCTTTTCCATCCCTCTTCTCCTCCTTTTCCTCCCTTTCATTCCCCTTCTCTTCTTAGTTCTCCGGGTACACTTTTCTCCCCATTTTCTTTGATTGTTTTACACATTTTGTATCATTTAATGTAGATCTTTTTAGGATCATGAAGAACATCTCAGTGTGATAATTTTGGTATATTATTTGATACATGTTGCATATTAGATCATTAGAAAATTTTGATTTTTATATAAAGTTTGCACATTTATTGTTGTTTAGATTGTGCATTATGCACTTTATGATTATGTGCAGTAAAATACTTCATAAATTACCTAGTCAAGATTACAACAATAAAAAGATATGAACCTTATAATTTAGGTCACGCCCGAGTTGCCACGGATCATGCGTCAAATCTTAATTAATTAAATAAACAACACAATAATAATTTTTGTGCATGTGTAGGTTTAAAATAAGCCAACAGTGTAATCTTAATTGATTTTGTAATGAAATTAATTAATATATCTGGTCGAACTCAATTATTGTCAAGTTGTTGCTTTGTTATTCTTCCGAAGTGCATGTGCAGGAATTTGAGGGACCTCTCTACTCAAATTTACAAAACTAGTTTTTAAAAACCCTAGCCGCCTCTCCCACAAACCATCTCACCACCCTTCTTCTACCTTTCCCCCTCTTTTCCACCCCTCTTCTCCTCCTCTTCCCTTCCTTCCTACCCCACTTCTTTCCCCTTCTCTTCTTCCTTCTTTGGGTATGCTTTTCTCCCCCTTTTCTTTGATTGTTTTACCCGTTTTGCATTGTTTCGTTAGATCTTTTTAGGATCATGAAGAACATCTCATTGTGATAATTTTGGTATATTATTTGATACATGTTGCATATTAGATCATTAGAAAATTTTGAATTGTATATAAAGTTGGCACCTTTATTGTTGTTTAGATCGTGTATTATCCACATGATGATTTTTTGCAGTAAAATACTTCATAAATTACCTAGTCAAGATTACAACAATAAAAAGATGTGAACTTTATAATTTGTATCGCGTCCGAGTCGCCTCAAATCACGTGCCAAATCTTAATTAATTAAATAAGAAACACTAATAATTTTCGTATGTGTATAGTTTATAAATAAACTAACCATGTAATCTTAATTAATTTCTTAATGAAATTAATTAATTTATTAAATGATAAAAGATTTAATTAATAAAAATTACTAATTGCACAATTGGGTTGGGTGATTATGACCTCTCAATTCACTCCACTGGAGCCAATCAAATGTCTGATTCGACATCTTTCAAGCTCTAGATCACAACTCTCCTGAGCGATTTAACCATTGTCAACAAATTTACCAACTAAATGAGATTATTCTAATAATGATTCGGATAGTGCATGATTGTTTTGTAAATTAGGATATCTTAAGTTTGGTGTCCAGATCCCTGGACATGCCGACAACCTTTAATATCTAAATTGTGTGGGTTTGAGCGCGGATGATGTTCCTAATATACAAATATCACACTCATAATTTGAGCACAAAGTTTATTATTCACCCAGTTTATTGCATGATATCAGAATACATGTGTGAGCATGATTACAAACCAAATCAGATCAAATCAGTGTGTTTTTATTCATCTTTACCACATCTAGAACTATTCATACATTGCACACATTCATTATAGAGGGACAAGCAGCTGTCCACATCACTAAGCCACTCAAAGATGGGATTTCGGAGGTAGGACGAGGAGCTCTTCTTAGATCCATTAGGACTCTTTCCTACTTGACCTCCTGCATGACTCATGTGAATTAATTTACATCTCATGTGATTTAATTTACATCATAAAACATGAGTGGCGTTTATTTGATCCTACTAACTAGAGGTCAATTAATCAATCTTTTGGTTTAATTAAACTGCAAGGATGAGTCCCCTTGATGAGTTTTCAAAAGATTATAAGACCCAGTCTAAAGTTGTACTTTGATGCTATATGATATATCCATGCCCAGATTTGATACATGTATTACATTTTCAAATTTTGACTCACACGCTACATAGATGGGATACGTAACGTCATTGAGGAGTCTTGTTGGTACCCACATGTGGTGCTCGGTGATAGTCTTATATATATACAATATTAGCTTACTACCATCTAGCAGTGTATATTACTGCAGTATTCGGTATGTTCACCTCTATTTAGTATTCCTGGACTATGCAGTGCTGCAATAATTATCAGCTAGGTCTTATTGGCCATATTGCCTCCATGTTATCGTGACCAATTATCTGGTTCCTATGTATGGTTATTAGCGATTAAGCTTATGATTAGGCCCTACTGTTCACCTGCTTCTGATCAGTGTGTTGTGGAGGAGTTAGTGTTTCCTTTCAGTTTCTCATGGATGAGCATTTTTGTCCATCGTCATTATTGACAGTTTCCCTCTTAGTTATTCAAGACTTAGTGATATCCATTGCAGATATATTTTCTTATATTATGTAGGTGAGCGGGCTTGAGTTGACCAATGTAGCTACACAGATCACGAGGACTATGGTGGATGTTGTGCTGGCATTTTGTTGTTGTGGGCTTTCTACTATTGTGTTCTGTGTTCCTTGGGGGCTTTGGTATCTGTTGGATATGTATTTGTCTCATTTGTGTTAATGTCTTGAGAGTATGGATCATGTGTTAATGTTGTGGCCGTGTGGCCTCGAGACTTGTACAGTGACCCATGTTAGCTTGTGCCTCGTGATATGACACTATGACTTTTTACTAGCTTTTGTGTACCTAACTCCATTTCCTCTATTTTATAGACAAAATATTATGGGGTACGCAGGTTTGACTATTTTGTATAGGTTACTCCAAGCCCCATAGTCCTTGAACTGATGGTAAAATAAATGTCTAAGTACACGGAATTATGTTAATTGTGCAAGCCCACAACCTGATGAATGTTTAATTTGTTTTAAATGAAGATGAAAATTATCTTAAAATGTTGTGTATAATGCCTTGCAAATATTTCTATGAATGTTAAATGATATTATGAACTGTTGTGTGATTGTTTTTGTGATTGAATGATAATTATACAGCTTGTGTAATTTTTCCAACATCCTATTTACAAGGTATACTCTTCCAAAATTTCTCCACAAACATAGTGTCCTTTGTAAATTGAACTGATTTAGTATGACCTTTTTGAATAAGGCAAACTATAGATGTCTTGCATGTATTGTGGTGTTTTCTACACATTAGATTCCCAAAAATTCTATCTTTTGACGCCTTGAGTGGTTAGGCCCTTATGTGTGTTCTCCATTTTAATGGGTGATGAATTCGTCTCTCAACATTTATCAGTTTAATTCGGTTCGCTTTGTAGTCAAATCAAGGTGTTACATAATGACAACAAGATTTATTTAGCATTGCAATTTAACAATATAATGATAATTTTTACAAAACTGTCACTATAGTATTTTATTGAGACATTTTAGTACTTTGAAGCATAATTAAAATCATAAATTACAAAGATAACCAAAATTGTGTCACTAATATTTTTAAAAGTGTCACAGTATAGAAAATTGGTTCCAATATTACTACACTACTTTCCTCGTCAACTAACGCCGTCCTCGATCTTCTTGACAACCTTGTGTAAAACCCCAGCTTCTCGTTAGGGTTTTAATCGCTTGTAGTTTTGTCCGGTTCGGGCTAGTATCAACGTCAGATTCGAGTAGAGTGATGTGGCCTAGATGGCAGTATGAGCATGTTACGAAGGCTAAGTATACCCGACATGTAGATGATAGCTTCAATCAAGCTACAAGAGAGCATGAGTTATCAGTGTATCCACGAGGCATACAATTTTTTATTTTGTATGTGTTAGCCAGGGTTTTAGGGCTAGATCTAGGATACCTGTTTGGGATTTTTAAGGTATATCATTTAAATGCATCATAGGGATTTGGGATCACCAGATTGCCCCTCTGGGACATCTTGATTTGAGTAGTAAATTTTCACCCGATTGAATTCAGACTTTCTTTCCATGATTACTGCCTATAGAGTCACTTTTAGGCTTCGAGCCAGTTTTGACTTTTGTCAGTTTCGATCCGATCTCTCCAATAATATATATAATGTATATACAATCGGTGGGCCATACTAGGTCCACGAGTTATCCGACATTCAAATTGTGCCATGTGGCAAGATCAGATCCATCCACATCAGCCATAGCTTTCACCCAATTATTTTTCAATTATTTTCCCGTATTTTGGGAGGATTTTCACTATTAGTGCCGCCACCACTTTGGGCCGCCCTCAGTGAGTCTCTGATCCGCTTCTAGCCACCAGACTGGTACCATCATGATCACCTCGTGATTGGCTATTGACTCAGGTTCAGCTCCAGTATCGGCGCTACCACACTAGTCACCAACAAGGCCATTTTCTTAGCTGTTTCCACTGCTGCTGTCACCTTTTGGGAAGTTTTCAGTGCCGGTAAGTTTCCTCCGGTGGGGCCGACTACCTCAACAGCTTCCCCTTGCTGAGATCTTCATTTTGATACCAACCCCCGACCGTCATAGCCGAAATCGTCACCGGCGACTCCACGTACCCGACAACATTTATCTTCCCTTTCTAGACATTTTCCAGCTGGACCTTATTGATCACCACCGTCAACACCCCTGCCATGCCGCCATCGGCATTTTATGGCGACGAGCACCGTAGGCCCGTTTGAAGCCCATTTGCCCATGTTCGTGCCCGAGTTTGCCAGCCTATGCCCGAGTCCACTAATCCATGCCGGTGACCACCCAGGAAACCTAGCCCACCAGTTTAGTTAACCTGAACTGAGTTGGTTCAGCCTATTTGAATCGGTTCGGTTCAGCCCAGTTAAATCACTTGCATTTTTCAGCCATTTCAAATAGTATTCGTCCGTTTCTTGACCATTATCATTAATTTGAGACTTCCTACATTAATTTAGATGTATTCACACTATTTAGCCTATTAAAATATTAGTAGCTTTTTCTTTATTTATTATTTATTTGCTTATTTATTTATTTCTTTTTATTGATATGTTTGTTGTGTATGATTAATGTTTACGAGATTATTTATTAATATTAATGATATATTTATGTATTAAGATTAATATTTTTCATGTTGAAAACCTTTATATCTATTTATTTATTTATTTATCTATTTGTTTGTTCGCGTGTGTGTTATTATTTATTTGCGTTAATTATGCATTTCATATTGGATAGCTATGATGCTATTATTATTCATGATTAATTAATGTTAACTAATTGATTATATGTTTATTTATTTGTTTATCTAATTGTTATGTATTTATTTATTTATTTATTTATATGTTTACTAATATAAGTATATGTGATATTTACTTGTGGTTAGCCATGTATTTATATAGTATATTTATATTGTTATTTTATAATTAGAATATTATTTATTTTCACATATTTATTATTTATTTATCTATCCAAAAGTTTAGTTATTTATTTATTGGTTATTTTACTTATTATGTCTCGATTTACGTGTTAGATGTTTAGTTGTAGATTTGTTTAGCATTGTTTTTTATTGTTATGTTATTAATAATGTGAGCACACACCAGATAAAGATATTAGTATTTTACTTGGCAGTGGGTTTTGATGCATGTTTTGAAATTCGTGCTTCCCGTAGATGAGATGCACTGCTTAGAGCTTGGACTACAGGTCCATTTAGGATTCATCTCTACTTGTCATTCTATTTCATCGTATTTTGATGTAGTGATTACATGATGGGTTAAGTGGTGTTTTACCGAATCCAACTTAATTCGAGTTATTTAGTCAAATAGTTTTCAGGATTTATAACTCTCGAGGATGAGATCCCTCGAGTCAAATTTTGAAACCAAGATCTACTACAAGTTGCCTTCGGGACTATTTTATAAACCCCTTCCCAAGACTATATTTTTTTATCAAGTCTTCAATTTGACGAGAGATGGCGAAACTAACTAGCACATACCATGAGCATGTGCACTTGCCTGTTAGAGCGAGCTCTAGATTAGTGAAAGGGTTATTCTATTGCCAAGGGATCCTAACAACTCCATGTCTTGAGTTCCTTACACACGGAGAAGCGTGGAGGTTTATGAGTATTGTTTATTACAGCGCACATCTGGATTAGTGATGCTAAGTGGGTAGTTTCAATCAATTTTATTGATCGAGTCTTACCAATTAGGTGACAGGCACGTGCACCCAAATTAAGGTGAACCAAAATTAGGGTGGTACACCTTACCCTGGTGTTACATGGCTCCCTTGTCTTCTTACCCCTGTCGTGCCCTTCCCCGGAGCTTTTGTCCCCCGTCACCCTAAGCGGCCCCCACCCAATGCCCCCAGTTTTCCCCCAAGCCTATTTTCTCCTCCCCCTTCCCCATCCCCCACCTGCGTCCAGCCTAGTACGCCACTTCCTCCCCTCCCCCCATTACTTCTCCCACCTGCCTGCTACTTCTCCCCCATGGGAATGGAAGTAGATGTAAGATTAACTAACTAAATAAACTAATCGGATCTTATAATCCACCCACCTTAAAGAAATTTCGTTACCAAAATTCCTACATATGAGTCATGAGCCTAATCTAAATTTGTATCTAAAAAGCCCTTCATTATCCAATACGGTCCAGGTTGGCTTTAATACCACCTCTAATGACCTGGCCCCACTAGTGTGAAGTAATGCACTTAGTCATCTTTCAAATAGTAATTAACAAATTTAAACATTGTAAATACTATTCGTAGTTATAAAATAGGAATTACCCAAGTAGGTATTAGATGTATGACCAACTAACTAAACTGTCTAATTTGGGGTATCTTACATAAGCTATCTGCTTAGCATCTAATAGCAGACTAATATATATATAGTTTGCTTTTTCAGTAGCCATTTTCTCATGCTCATGTTTTGTACAGACATTTCTATGTTGTCAGGAATTAGGTGGCAAAAAATATAGTCCTTTTGGATTCGTGGCCTGATCAGCTTCCGTGGGGTGGCCACGTTCATTGGTCCACATTTTGCTTTGTTTATAAACCTTCTCCTCCCCACCTTTCGTGGTAGGCCCGTCGAAGTTTTGCCCAAGGATTCTTCTAAACCAGCCCGTTTAGTTGTGTGCAGCCAGTGTGTACATCATGATGTATCGAATAAATTACACAAGTTTATATTGATGTTGCACTTTTGGAGTTGTTTGGTTTTACATGTAAGATGTACTTTGAAGTGATGATATAAACTTGTTTGTATAACATGTAATGTTGGGAGACTTGATTAAATATTTTGGTGTGCAAATGCATAATATGTAATTCCAAGACAAAGTGCCCGTCTAGTACTTGTAGACAGTCATATGTATGATGACATTTATGCCCTACAACAAAGATGAACTATATATGCCTTGAAAACAATAGGATGGTAATATGTATCGCATATTGTATACGAACCAATTCAAATGTCATGACAGGAAGCTCGGTATTATCAATGTCTGATGTCAATATTACAAGATCTTTGAAATCAAACATTGTTGTTATCGATATTCTCCATCTTTTAATTTCAATGTTTGATGGCTACCATTAATAATATGATACACTATAACTTTGTTAATAGGCGTGTTTTGGACAACAGGGATCAATATCAGAAACTGCAAGCAGCTCTTGCAACATTACAAATGAGCAGAAATGAATTAGAACAAGAAGGATCACCAAAACCCAGAAAAATGGCTGCAAAAAGGGAGCACAAACTCGTTCCAACCAATCTCAGGCCACAAACAATGATCTCTTTGCATTGGGCAAATGATGTTGCTGCTCAAGTCCCTAAGATTGCCATTGAAACCCCTCTTCAGATTCAACTCTGTCTCCAAGAGATGACACAATGTGATCTCGGACCCTTCTTTTGCCAAATCAAAATCAGGTTTGGCCGTTGCCTTCTCTGGTGTATTGTATCAGCTCAATCTATATCAGGTTTATCATGGTCCATTTGGTGCAAGGCAAATCCGCTTTGTACCAGACCACAACTCTGATGCCACAACCTTCAATGGGACATTTAGCTCCATGAGAATCAATGTTCTGTGAAGAATATTATGTTTGTGATAATAGACTCTTCCCAAAAAGAATATTATGTTTGTAATCCTTTAACAACACAGTGTGCTCCCATTCCAGCTCCGACCAAGGTGCAACCCTCGGCCACAGCCTAATTGTTCTGTGAAGAAGACTGTTTTGGAGTGATTCATGTCAAATTCAACGAGGAGATAGGAATGCATATTTTCTACTCGGAGAGAGGAGAGTGGAAGCCTGTTACATGGGCTGTACCAAAACGTGTTAACTTCCACATACTGCAGTGTCCTACTATATCCGGAAATACCATGTATTAAATTGAAAAAGAGCCAATATTTGCTTATAGCATAGAAGAAGAAAGGTTCTATTTGCTTAGATTGCCGGAGAAATGTGAAGATTCAAAACAGGGTTGCTTGTGGGCTTCTAATGAATCTGTCTACTATGCCGAGAATTTAACACACATGCTAAGTGTCACAGGGGTCAATTTAGGGGATAAATTTTTTCACCCAAACTGCCACTGTGCGGCGTGTTTCCCTCCCTGGAAACACCAGCCAACACCACCTCCGCACCCCAACGTGCTGTGGTGCACAGCGGCCTCGGACCGCACGCCTGCAAGTATCGCACGCACCCAGTCCCGGTACCGCGCCCAGCTACCAACGCATGCGTACCGTAACCAGGTTACCAGCCCCTGTACCGAACACACACACCGATCACCAAGTCGCAAGTGATTACACGCCCCACGTACCGAGTACCCTGCTCGGTGCCCCTAGACCACGGAATCACTGGTCTAGACCACGGTGCACAAACATGACGGATACATCACACCAATTACAGGATAAATCCCAACCTCTATTCTTACAACGTGAATACAGGATATACCACAGGTAATCCCTCTAGACTACCCGCCGGTCGTGGACATGCAAACCCCACGACCGTGCCTCTCGACCCTCACTCGACAGGACTTCACCCAACCCTCGGTTCACCGCGCAGGGTTGCCGAACAACAGGTGTGTGAGCCTTGACCCTAAAGGCGGACGACGACTACCCCGGTAATCCCCCTTGGTGTTCCAGACCCTCCTCGGCCTGACTGCAGTAACCCCAAGGCGTCCCCTTGCCCGACCAAGTTTCACTCCCCCACTGAGATCACTCACACACTCAACTCTCTTTTGTTGTTCTGATTTCTACACAAGGATGGCATCTCCTTATATAGACCTTCCGGACTAGTGGGCACCACGTCCCCAGCTTGCATCCTCACCGTCCAATCCACGATCAACGGTCCTCATGCTCCAAGCCTTGTCATCACTCACCCCTGGGATTCCAGCAAAATTACCGGAAAGCCTACCCCTGGGTGTGGCGCAAAAGACTGATCGCATTCTTGGTTCGACCCAGCACCGAACCCCTCCTGGGTGTGGTGTGGTCGCCTTATCGAACCAGCGACCCCAGTACTGAACCCTGGTCTGCCCGTTCCACAGCACCCATGCGCGTGCACGATAACCCCTGCCGCTCCTTGGCTCGGTCACCTGCACACCTGCGCACCCGTGACTACCGCCCATTTGCATGATAGCGCACGGCCCTGGTGCCTGGCTCGCCTGGTCATGATGCTTGGTCGCTCGCATCCCACGCATCCGGAACCCGCACTTCTACCTGCCACGCTGCTCGGTAGAATGTCCCGGCTGCGCCTGACCTTGCACGCGCCTGGAACCCGCACCACACTCGGTACCAGGTAGCGGCCTGCTCGGTACTCCTTACCGACCAATTGTCCGCCACAGCCTGCTATCGGTACTGCACGGTAGCTCGCCCGCACAGCAACTCGCCCGATAGACCACATGCGCCAGTCAGACCTTGGACTTGCCCACATCACGGATAAATGCTCGGTAGGTTGTTCAACACTCGGATAGCACCGGCCACCCGACTTGGACGCGGGAATGCTAGGGACAACCGCCAAACCCTAGCTCTCGACCGTCCCACGAGCTAAACCCCGTAACACTAAGCATGTGGGTTCTTATTGAGGAAGGCGAGGATGATGGTGCATGGGCTCTCAAGAACAAGTTTGATGTCTCCCTAATAATCAAAACCAATGTTGGGGTCTTTCAGTGCATCAATAAATACGAAGAAATAATCTCTTCCAAGATTACTGCTCTGCAGTTCCATTCACTGGCCTTGCATCACATGAAACCCAATGTTGTCTTTGTGAAGCTGCCGAGGAGGATTGCCGTTTTGGACATAGAAAGTGGAAAGCTAAATGTGGTTTGTCACGACGATGTTGATTTGCTTGGCCCTTACAGTGATGATGTTCATAGGCTCAACATTGTAAGGAGCACATGGATATTCCCACTTGAGCAGAAGTTCGGTTGAGAAAGATGCCGACGGTGAAGAATGCTTACCTTACGTCATTTTCATATTCCACATTGCACACTCATTTCCTTTACAAGCATTTACACCTTACCCAGGAAAACCCAATGAATGAATCATCACAGATCATAACAGAACAAAATTATAAGCATAAACACAAAGTTCATCTTCATCCGTAATCAGTAGAGACTCAGGCACTACAAAATGTAAAAAACTTCCTTGTTCATCTCTCACAGTCCATCCACATCTGAAATATCCCAGAACCCAGGGGAGAGAGAATTCGGTTTTGTCAATTAAATCGAATTTCGTAACAGTAATTTGAATCTAAAAACTTGGAACCTAACATAAACTAAAATATTCTCAAAACGAAACCAAAATATTTGGTTTTTTCGGTGTCAAAGTATGAAGATAAAGATAGTTTATCAAGGATAACTAAGTTAATCAAAAGAATTAAAAGTTTAAAACAGCCAAAACGACTGGGGAAGAAAAACACAACCTTCACATGCGAATATACAACAGATTAACTCATGCAAAAATGATCTAGTTCAGATAAAATGGTTAAACCAAATTTAAGAATACGATATAACTTCTTTATTTTATAATAGAAAGTTTGACGCTAGAGTGAACTAAATGCACATTTACGATGGTGTGAAAAGGGAAGGTGATCGAAAGAATGACAAGACCAGAGGCATTTTAAAAGAGAAAGCAATTTCCTATAAGGTGATCGAAAGCATTTTAAAAGGGAAATCAATTTCATAAAAGAAAAGTATTCACGCTAAGGCCATGACTGTAGAAGGCCACTTAGTAACACACAATCATAGGAAAATACCCGTAAAGCACAAAATCAACAAGCATGTCATTTATAACCTAGAAAATCAAACGTTTATAAAGAAAAAAATCAATAGAAATTATCCAAAAATTCAAATATGACCATTTTAAAAACATTCCCCAAGAATATATAGTAATAAATCCAAGATCCAAATGAACATGATATCTAAACAACTGAAGATACTAATATGAAGAATAAAAAGCAAATATCACAACCATTTTGTAACACCCCACTATTTGGTTTAAGAACAGATTAAAGTGCGATGTTATAATTCGGGAACCTATTTGTTGAACTTTCATGTACAAATTTTATAAAAGTAGATCTCAACCTTTATGAAAACGAATTTCAACCTTAAAGTAGGTTTAAGATGAACACCTTAGTTAATTTTCAAAAAAAGCATGCATAATCGTGCTATCATAAGAAGGTTCTTAACTCTAAAATAAGTTCTTAGCATAGGCACTCCCAATTACAAGAGAGACAGAACCTACCCAATAGTTAAGGAGACTTTATATAATACCGATGATCACTATAGTTACACAAAGGCAATACTATTAATTTAGCTAAGAGGTTCAACTTGAAAAGATGTAGGTGTATGATCTAGTTCTTATGCTCGGTTAAAACCATAAATTTAGGCAACACTTGTTCTTATGGTGATGGAAAACTTATCTCGTGTAGCACATGGATCTTGTTTCGCACACCCACAAACGAAAATTAAACACTCAAACACAGATGTATCAACAAGTGACAGGGCATCATACCTATGCACTACGTCTTCACGTAAACCCTTCAAGCAATGTGAATCATGTGCTCCTCCAGTTCGCGTTGTTTTAACACTTGCACATAGTTATAACAAAATAAATTTTGCATACTTGAATTGCTCTATGTCGTGTTCTAAGACTCTAAAACTTACAAACCCTGTAGACAATTGTTAGTATTTGCCCCAAAGTTGATACTCCACACAATAAGAAAATAATATAGAACTAAAGAAATACCCGTGAACAATCAACCATCACATACCTATCCAAATTATACAAGGTTCATAAGAACATTAGGGCACAAGCCCACAATACAAACCATGGTTCGAAAATGACTCATAAATCAAATCCAAAAATATGGAAGTTCAAAACATAAGCAACATATCAAACACGATCCCCCGCCTTGAGCTCTCTGATCCATCTGCCAGCATCAGCCATGCCAAGAATACTCACCTCCATAGATGTAAGAAATTCGTTAGTACCATTTCGAAAATAGCTACTCATAATTTCAAGCTGCTCCCTAGACATTTATACCATAGCACGCATAAAGAGTCATAACCCCACAAAAAATTCAGAAACTAAGGTTAACTAACACAATAAAGATACTTCCCTCAGACCATAAATTACCCAACTTGAACTAGCAAAGAATGCATCGTAAAAATAATGCATCCAAAAAAGAACATCAATAAGTCAAACAAAAAGATAAAGAGATTGATTTATTCCTATATACACCCAACCCAACACAATTATATGTCCCTTATCAACACCCACAATCACAAACAAAAAATAACAAGAGAAATAAAAAATAATAATAAAAAACATTAGACCAATCCGTACACGCATTCACACACACAGACACATATAACTGACTTTGGGTTTGATGCATATATTGCGCACAAGCAGGAAACCGCAGATCCCAATTGCCACCCTCTAGTCTATTGCCTTCCAAATAGACGGTATTAAGCTGGCAGTTGGATAAATTGATGGGGATCCCTCCTTGGAATAAGTTCTTAGCCGACACAGGCTCTTAAGCCGGAACAATCGACCAACTTCTTATGGTATTTCTCCGTGAAAGCTACCAAAAGGTTAATGATTTTGAGAAAGTTGAGGTTTCTCTAGTGTGGCGTCAATCCAAAAGGTTCGTGAGAGATGAGTTTCAAGTTTTGGGTACAATTTTCTCCGAGACTTCTGAGTCAGCTAAAGCACACATGAAGTTTCTGCATCACAATTAAGTTGTCAAGACCACAAGACCCAAGGATTGGGCGGACAACACATTTTTAGAATTGTATTAAAGAATAATATTATATTATAAATAAAATTGATATTTTCGTACTTAATCTTTTAATTAACAGCGTTGAACTTATAGTGCTTCTTTGAATGTATTGGTACACTAAAGTGTCTCCCAATTGTACAAACAATCATACAAAAAAAAGTCAACTGGTAAAAATATAAATCACAATGACCACGGGCCACAAAACTAGAACTTATAACAACTTTTGGATAAAAACGGTATTCTTTTTAAATGCAACAATAAGAGAAAAAGAAATAACCTCTTTAAAGAGTCACAATCTAAGGAATACATCTGTGAGAATAATTTTTTTAAAAAATCTTTCTCTATTATAGTTAATTATTAAATTAATTCTTGAAAAACTTGCCAATAATAAATAAATTCTGGAAACTTGGATTTTTTGTTACATTATTACAATTATACACAAAATTAGTAAATAGATTATGCATTTTTTTTGTTGCACTTATGAGTCAACATAAGAAGACTTCAAGTTTTATATCATAATTAATTGGTACATAAATCTTGGACACCTGACAATTTCCTATAGGTAAGTCCACATTGTAGGCAAAATTAAGAGATAGTATTAGAATAGTCTCAAATTTCTATAAGTGATGGGTGGTGTATTGTATATATGTGTGGGCTTGTACGCCTACTAAAATGGCTGGTTGTTTTGAATTAAAGCTTATTTTAACACGTTATCATCAGAGACAACTCACCAATTATGATCGCATTCTCTCTATGCATTTGTCACCATCTGTATTAATACCCAAAAGAGGGGCAAACAAAAGATTTTGACTATGCTTGTAGATAGCCAAAAAATAAACAAGCTTGGAAAGGCATGGAGTATGCAATTGTTCTCCTCCTAGTTCTTCTCTTTTCTACTCTTCCTCAATGTCGCTTCATTCTTCCTTGTAGTCTCACTTACCCAATCTGTATCTCTCTTCTTTATCCCTAAAATTTAGTTCTTTATTTCTTACCATTACAAACCAAAAAAAGCATCTTCAGTCAAGGAGGAACGTAATATCAACACTCACAATCATATACAAAAATAAAAATAAAAATAATATCAGATGACATTAGACCAATCCATACAAATCCTACACATATATGTACCTGGCTTCGGGGTTGATGCATATATTGACAAAAGTTGGAAACTGCATCTCCCAATCGCTACCCCTATGATAACAAATAGAAGTACCTGGTTATTGCATCCACCAACGGCAATTTGTAACAATTGATGGTCGGATCATCAATTGTCACGATTTCTGACGTCCCCAAATTTTGTCCGTACACCCGCCTCGCAACATCAAACACAAGCACAAAAGTCAAAAGAGAAGTAAAAATCCAACAAAACCCAGAATTTGCAAAGTGAAAAAAATAACCACCTCGGGCCAGAACCATCGATTGGGGGTGGAGGAGACCATGGTGGGCGAAGTGGATAAATGATAGCAGTAGTGAGTAAGGTAAATGACGTAGCTTGCCCCTCTGTTTTGAGGAATATATATATATACTTGTCAAGTACCCTGCACAACGGGCTATCTTCAATTATATGACGTTAAATATTTTACATTTTTCAATCAATTTAAAACACTCAAATATTATTATAATAGTAAATATATATAAATAATAAAATTTATAAACATAAATACAAAGATAATAATGTTTTAAATGAGTATAATTATTTTTAAATTAAACTATAGTTTTCCTTTCCTCTTTACCTGCAATTTTATTAAATAAATTATTTAATAATTGTAACTCGTATGAAAACTATGATTTTGGATTTCATAAGATATTTTTATTTTTAATTACGTTAATTTTTAAAAATCAGTAAAAAAATCGATTCAAATTTAATTATATTTATGTGTTTTTTTATTAATTTATCTAATTTCCTTTGTTGTAAATATACTTCGATAATAAAATTGATATTTGCTTTTTTAATTACTATTTTATTATTAATAACAATAGCATATTCCATAAAGTTTTTTTCAATCATAACTAATTCATAACAATTGCAAATTAATATTTTTAATCTTTACTTATTATTATATATTATTGGCCAACATTAGATCCAATAATACGAACAATACCATTACATCTGCTGGTAACAACGCTGTTGAAGAGATACACTTCATTAACATTTTACACTTCAATTTGACCTTGCCCCCCGCGAGATCATGCAAGCTCTCATATTTCTACAATCTGTCCCAACAAACATCAATAAGAACTTTATGCATCAACACCCAATCCATTGTCATGCTCATAAAAATAAGAATAGTTGACATTTTACTTAATCATTCAAACAAATCTGTCACTTTTCTATCTAAGCAAAGACATTACAAACAGAAGAAAGGTTTCAATATCAATATCACAGATTGATGTCATGAATGACCTTACTCATGAATGATGTCATGAATGAAGACCTTACTCAATTTCAATATCACAGACTGATGTCATGAATGAATCTTATATGGAATACACACCCTTGCATGGACTACCGTGGAAAAAAGCGTGGTTTCCTTCCCCGTATACAAATACTTCAAACAATTTTTCCATCTCCAAGTATCTCCTGAACATTCAGTTTTGCGTCAAACAATGTGTCATTACTACCAAACTAAAATACTCTGTTAGGATTTATTGAAAAATAATGCAACTCAAATTGGACCTCCACGACCGTGCTTCTAACTGCTTTATTTTCATGCACCCTTAGCAAATGAAACTTAGTATCAAATATTCACACCCTTACATAATTATCACTGAATTTAAAAGAGTAGAAAGGTTTCTTGACCCATTTAAAAATAAGTAATTTGATTGTCATAAAAATATAAAATATAAAATATGCATTATTACATAAGAAGCTCCTCAAATGGCCATTCAAGCTCTTCTGCTCAGCTATCAAAGGATCCTACTTTTTATTATAGATATCAAAATTGAACTTTATCATACTTGAATCGAGAATTTTTCCTTCGGCAAAAAAGTCAATGATGTGCAGTGGACAAATAATAAAAAGGACCGATGTTTGTAGCAATGTTGGGTTTTCCTCACCCATTCATTGAAAAATTCAATAGTAGTTTTTGACTCTTCATTTTTCATAATAATTTGGCATTACATATAACTATGTGTGGTAATGCCTTTTTATAGAAATTTAATAGGGTGGCTTTTCGTATTCCACCCACATTCTTCTATATAAAGAAATGATCTAATACATTCTTTGTGGAGTATAATATCTTCAATGTTATAACGTACTTTTAGTTTGTGGAGGGAGAGTTTTGAAGTTTTTTTATAATCAAGTTTAAGATTAAGGCCGTAATAAAAGATGTGAGGATGACTATATTTCTTTTGACGTGTATGCAACATTTCACTTTTTCATATCTTTTTCTAAGAGTTGTATTTCAGATTTACTGTTGTTAGGAGAGTTTTATTAAATTGTATTTTTAATATTTGATTGTAAGAAAATTATTTAATTAAAGTCAATCGAGTGGGTTGGTTTTCTTTTCTCTAATTTTTGAGGGAAGTCACTTTGGACCGACTCGTTACAAATGATATCAGAGTAATCTGGTTTAATATTAAATGGTGAGTTGGACTAAGGACGTTAGCTAAGCTGATAGTCACATGGGTTAGGGCTAGCAACAGGCGTGTATGAATTTCAAGAATAAAATATCTTAAGATGAGTAAATTGTAAGATCCCTCAACTTAATCTCACATCTAATACCTACTTGGGTAAGATTTTGTTTATAACTAGGAGTGGGTTGTAGATCTTTAACTTGATTAACTACTTTTGAAGAGATGACATAGCCCATTAGTTTTCACTTTGGGTTGAATACATTTTTTTATCTTGGTGTCTCATATTTCATTTTATATTTATTTTCATTTCTTCTTAAGTGGAAATATTTCCCTTGGGTTACTTTCGCTAAAGTGCCTATTTCATAGCGAGTAGTATTTGAGATATGGTTATTTTTTTTAGTTTGTTTTGGTTTTGGGTGGTAATCATTTGTATTAAGATGAAAGATGAGAAAAATGCTAAGATGGTTGCCCTTAAAGGTAAATCTAATTGGCAGTATTAGAACGGTCAAATGAGATTAGAAATTGTCTCCAAGCTCATTCTGAGATTAGTCGTGGTCTCCAAATTCATTCTGAGATTAGTCGTGGTCTCCAAATTCATTCTGAGATTAGTCGTGGTCTCCCAGCTCATTCTGAGATTAGTCGTGGTCTCCC